>DWPT01003188.1:0-14834 GCA_018251895.1 Agathymus mariae mariae | reverse complement strand
GTTTACGTCGTCAAAGTTTAATTTATTTCTTTTAGTCTTAAATATTAGAGACGTGTCATCAGCAAAGAGTACAATGTCCGCTCGTTTGCTAATAAAATACGGCAAATATTTTTGAATGTTCAATATTTATTCCAATTCAATATTTATTCCGATTTAATACTATTGTTATTACCTTCTAATTAACTTAAATATATAAACCGTAAAAGTAAAGAAGATAAAATATTTTAAGAAATACGGAAGGTGTATTCGATTTTACATTGCTTTTGTTTGCGAATTGGCTAGGGAGCCATTTCACAAGTTGTACATTAGTCGATTTAAGTTTCTACATCCTTTTCTTCTTCTTTCTCTCAGTTAAATTAATTCGACAATTCAGTTTTTATAGGTTTTGAAACAAAATCGTATTGTTATTTATTTTCTTGTATATTTACTTTTATTCTATTCTAAAAATTTTCGTAGGTTTTATCTTTAGCCGAGTTTTCAATTTGTAGCCAAACTTTCAAATCCAATACAAAGATTTGAGGCACAGCCCGGAAAGGAAAACTATTTTGATTTACCCAGCGAAACAATACATATCACAACAATAACAATATATATCACATGTGATATGTAATTAAATTTTTTGTCTGCTGTTCGTTCTACCAATACATAATCGCTTCCGCCTCTTTCTGAATATGGTATTGTTCTAAGAATCGGAAGATGACGATATCGTTCATCGGTTTATAACTGTTGGCTGATTTTGATAGTAACCTCTTATTTATTTCAAACAGATTTCCTTTTTATCATATTTATCGGTGGCAGACTGTATAGAAGTGTATTAATAAAACCGTAGTCTGACATAAATCTGACAAAAGCGGCATAAAATTCATTTAATCATTTAGTCACTTGGTCCATTGATTATATTTTTTTTATTTACTTCATATATGACACGCTAAAAGATCACTAATGAGAGGTTCCAAAATTTTCTACAAGACATGTACCGAGTGGCCCATTTTTAAAAACTCATTACTAATCGACACATATCGTCTAGCCGCATCTACCATATGAATTCTTTAAAGTTGTCATAGTTAATTTGATCTCTTATACGAGTTTATTTCGTAGTCATATTAATAAAAAAAACATATGTTTTACATGGATATACGTGCATCAACTATTGGAAGCCATTTATGCAATAAAAAACACATTTTTGACATGTTTTTATCGACGTTTGGACCTTCGAAATGTGGAAGAGCATTAGTTATTTATAGAAGCTTTTAAATATCAGCATATTCAAGGCAAAACATGACATGAAAGAGCCCCATTAGTTATATTTATATAAGTGTCACTCCTATTAAATTTAAGGCGAGACGGGTCTTCTGGGGGCTGACCTCCCGGTTGATCACCACTTCACGGCCATCGTAGAATGTAAATTTACGTATTAGTATAATAATTAACATATAATTTACTTACATATTTTAGTTATTCTGTTGTGATAAATTAAGAAATTCTGTTTTGTTACAATAAATTTCACATATTCCTAATATTTGCCGTATATCTAATGCGATATCTTTAACTTCCTTGTTATTACAATTTCAATGTGAAAATTATTGTAACAAACTTAGATTTCAGGGCCTCAATTTATCCTCGAGTCCAAGTTTCCCAGCTCGTTGTGTATCCTGCTTACTAATGGATCAATGGCCTACGTTACTAGGTCGTCTGTTGTAAAATTTGCTAGGCTCTGCGCCAGTCCCATCCAAACATAGTTGGTGCTGGTGTTTAATATCTGCCCGTCTTAATATTCTAACAATCAATGGTGAAATATTTTTCAACTTGTATCAGTTCTTATGGACAGTCCATTAGTAATATTTTAAAGTATGTTAAATTAACAAAACGTTGTCAGGTAGGTAGGTACCTACACCTTATTATTATTTTTAATATATACCTACCTTACCTACCTATACGTCTCTAACACTCCAACAAAACAGGTTGAAACATTCTATGAGTCTACTTAGAAAGAGAGTGAAGTGAGAGAGCTACTAGGACAGAACTATTACCCTGTAATTGTTTCTAAGGAGACTTTTTGGTCATATTTTTTTTCTGTTAATAGCCGACAAGTGAGCGCACGACCCACCTGATAGTAAGTGGTCACCAGCGCTCATGGATATCAGCAAGACTAAATGTATCAGTGATGCTTTGTCGGCATGGAAATGAGAAGACGGTAAGAACGTCAAGGTCAAGTACGAGGGTAGTAGCTAACCAGGCAAGCTTCAAGGAAAGATAATAATACCAATAATAATATTAATGGCTTAATAATAATACTGATATTATACTCCTTATTCGAAGCCTTACCAGCAAGCAGGTTGGCTTATGTTGCATCTTACAACACCTTGTTCTGCCAGCATAGGATTGGGTATCTATCATCAGCTGTCGATCTTTTGTGGGGATGTACATGTGAGTATACACCGAATACTTCCCTAAAACTTGCGTCTTCTACCTTCATCCTTAAAATCAGACCCAAGGGAACGGAGTCACGTCCCTCCCGCTTTTCAACGTAGTACATCTGTTCGTTCTCAATTTTCAATAAAAACGTTGTGATATTACTTAAATTGTTTAATTGTTAATAATGTTATAAAATTCAATAAGTTAAAGAATATGATTCATGTCGACCTTTTAATTTTATTTTAAGTCAGTCTTACTAACACTAGTAGAACAAGGAATGTCGGTGTCTAAAATAGCTTTGTTTCAGAGGAAATATTTATCATGCAAAGAGGATTAAGCTCTTGACTTGAAACTAAACCGAGGGTTGTCACATATTTTTTAAGCAGACAGAACAGGGTAATGGAAGGAGACGGGATATACAATGTTATTATAGCGCTCATAGTCACTGTACCTAGAAAATAATATACATATTTTATTAGCTGACATATTCTAGTCTCGCATAAGTTTTACTATCTCTAGCACAAGTTACCATGAAGTATCTTCGTACATATTATAAGTATTATTTAATAATAGAAACAGAATAAAATAACTGTTAAATAATATTATTAAAACAATATTTATAACACCCTACTCCGTTAACATTCACCAATTTTTTCGTTAGAAAGGAGGAAATTCCCATGACAAATAGCCAATATAAAGAGCAATTAACGATGGTGTTTTCGGTATCAAATTTCATCTTCACTCCATTACAGGGTGCGAAGCCATAAAGTCGTTAAAATTTCACTGTATATTTTATGGCGGAGAGTCCGCTACCTACTTATTTCGTTAGAGGTATCGTGAATAACCCGTTACGATCAATTTATTTTAGAAATAATTTGAATGTTAAATTAATTTCTTTGTTACGTTTTAAAATAAGTGACAAAAAGTAAAGGTGATTTTGGACGTTGAATGGAGGTCAATCTTAACTAATTGGGTGTTAGTTACGCACGTGGTGCAAATTCAATTAATTAATAGTTGTAGATTGTTAATTAGAGTCATTATTTCCTTTTGATTTGATTACCATAACTTGACGAGTTCGTAATCATAATGCTTTAATTTAATTAGTTTCTAGCGTTTTTTACAGAGAAATGATGCATTTTTGTACTTTATTTACATGCCTTGATAATATACAAATACAAATTTTATATGTGTTTTATTTCTACACCCCTATAGCTCAATATATTTAATTATATAAAGTTTGTTATATTATTATTAATACACCAATCTTCTTAAGATATAATCAGTACTACAAATATTTATATATTTTTTTTTATATTATTACGTAGTAGTAAGTTGTTCTAGCCAGGTAGGCTTCACGGAAATATAATGATAACGGTAATAATATTAATGAGTTAATACAAATACTGACAATATAATCATAACGCGATGTCTTACCACCAAGCAGTCTGGCTTCTGTCGCCTCTTATGACACCCTGTTCTGCCAGCATGGGATTAAGGGGAGTATTCTAGGCCGCCCCAATACGGCTTAATACCTACATGCAACTATTCAAAGTATATTAAAAGTTAGCTGCGGGTTTGGATTGTAAATCATGGAACAAATCTCTATTATTAGTTGGCTCACACGTGATCCATCATGAACGTTTTATTATGTACGGTTGATTCAATCGAAATCTCTATTCTCTAATGTCAATCAAAGTCAGTTAGTCGAAATGTGGTTTCGGATTCCGTTTCCAATCTACTGAATATATCTAAAATAAACACTCAATTGTTTGTCATTATAAACTAGTAAATATCGAAAGCATATCGAAAATAATTCTTCGTTGTCACTTGGCCTATTAAGAAAATGTTATTTAAAATTACAATCGCTCACATTACAGGACTAAATATGACAGTGTATAAATGAATATATAAATACCGACACTGAAAATGACAATTTCAGTCCGTAATATTTAATACATGAACTACGCCATAGACATTGATGTGATTACTATCATTATTTCAAGATCTTTTGTGAGAGGTTTTTATTTACTAATTGTTAAGTGTTGTTGATTGTTAATGTTAATGGCCAAAAAAGGAATAAGGTGTTAGGTTAAATGGTCGCCGTTCATAAACATTCGTTGAACAGTATTAATGTGTTGCCGAGCAAGGGAGAAGCGGTGCATATTATATTACGTCAGTGAGGTAGGCAGCTGAAGTTAATCCTAATGTAAAAGCGAGTGCTTGATAAATTATTGCGGTTGTAAAAGTATAAAGCGTCTTGGGATTGCCAAATGTCTTAAAATTTTGTTTCTTGTACTTTTTTTACGTATGTTAACATTATTCATTCGAACTAGTCGATTTGTGAATTACTCAGAAAATCAGAAGCCGTAGATTTTTTACGATAATAAGCGATGATTTTTGAATCACTTTGTTAATCGGATTTGGATTTTCCATAACTACGAGTAAGTTTATTATGCCGAGATCAAATCATTTTTGACTGTATTTATATTTTTATATCTAAATAAACTGTTAAATTTACCGTCCTGTAGTGTATAAGGTTAAAATATATAATTCTACTGTAGTCTTCCGAACTAAGAGCTCCAGGTACTATGACAATAACATTGGATATTTATGTGAGGATAAATATTGGTCCTCAGGTGAATTACTTGGGCATGTTCGTGCCACCAACGATACAAAGAATCTGACTGTGTGATTTTCAGTATTCGTACTACACAAAAAGACATTTCAAGTAAAAAAAATATGCTATTATAAAATATTGGAGGTATGTGAAACTAGGCCATCCATATGCATTCAATATGTATCGTTGACTTTGACGTCGCTGATTCATTTTCCAGATCAAAACGCTTCATGTTGCCATTGATTTCGAGATAAAATTGTTGAGCGCAATTATTTTCACCTGTTTAAGCAAAATCAATATTAACCTAGTCTTACAATTGTACATTCTTATTTATAAGGAGAGATAAATAAATAAATAAAGCGTGTTAAAAACATATTTTTGATAATTAGATAACTTGATCGATGTTAATTTATCTATTTTAGTCTCGTATTCGTTTATAGAATTGAAGGTGTGCATGAAGAAATTGAAGACCTAAGAAGCTCCAACCAGAAAGTTCAATTCATATTCGATGTACATCCAATGGAACAGTCGATAATTCAATGACTTGATATCCTCTTATGAGTGTTTGTTGAGATGTGCACCACCCAGTTTAATCCCAACGTGTGTACAATGGTAGAATCCTTTACTTGTTTCTATAGCAAGCACGCTCCTAGAATAAACGTGAAATGTAAATTAATAACAACCAAGTTCCCTGCCTCCTAATCCTGATGTTTTGGTACACTATCTATTAATTCGTCGTTATTGATTGATTGACTCAAAAATATAATAAAACAAAATAAAATACTAAGCAATATCAAGCACTGTTTACTGAATGAAATGAATAATAAAATGTCTTTACTAAGAATTCTGACTATTCACCTACATTAAAGCTTACAACCATTTTGAATAGATCGACACATGTGAAACTTTTATGTCAAATTTCATTTTACATGCAAACAAAATTAACAGTTCAAAAGCTCTCGTTTACCAGCGGGTCGCAGCCAACCCTTGGTTCATTTTTTATGTAGATTGCGTGGAAGAAAAGTTTCACAATATCAGAACGTGACGAGAGATCCAGTCACACTCCGCTCCGTTGGGATGCCCACGTGAATTTCGGTAATTTTATATTCCTACTGGTAATTTTATTAATTGTCACGTAGCTCCAGTATAAAAAACAGTATACTTAGTGATTTCAAAGTCGGTCTTTAATTCGTAGAATCTAATTACGGATGCTCCGCCCACTTTTGATCAATCGAAATTGATGTGTGAATTTAAAATGATTACACTGTAAAGTTTCAATCACGGAAAGGAAACAACCTTGAGAAAACTGACATACTTGTGAGCTCTTCATAATATTCTCAAACATAAGTTAATTCTCAAGCTTATGTGTAAATATGACTTTAACATTCTTTACCTTGATTCATTAATATTATACATTAATTGGTTCAAGAAATGTGTGAAAATTTATCAGTTTTATTAGAAAGGAATAATCCTACAAAGGAACTACGAGCGTACACATTTTTATATCAATATGTACGTAAAGATGGTAGATGGGGCACCGAAACAACGGTGTTATCATCACCTATGACTATACGTAACAACAAAGTCACCGCCGACGCCATGCCGATCAAGATAAAAGCACGAAACCCGCTTGTCATCGTAACCCCATGTATTAACATTTCATTGTAAAGTCACATAATGTCGTATACATGTCATAATCTTATATTTGAATTGATAAAAGCATGAAATTGTCATTAAACGTGAGCATTTCATTATGATATCAACAATTTCATGATACTGACAATTTTATGATCGGACTTCGACATGCATATATAAAATAAGTATACTTCTGTGTGCGCGGCAGCATTATAGTAGTGGAAAGTACATTTTTATGAGATTCACGGTCTCCTGTACATATTAGATAGGACCCGAGGGGTTAAGTGCCTAAAAATAAAGTACAACTCAGTTGCTTATCAGACTTGCTAGGTGCCTTTATTAGATTTCTCTTTCACTGCGAAAACAAAATTAAATGTATTTGAAAGGTATTCGATTTACCTTTGAAATTATTCTACGTTCTATTTAGTTACACAAGCGTTTTTTATAATGTTGAAAGTTTTACTACAAAAAATAACTTAATAACCTGAAAATATCTAGTTTAATTAAAAAAAGGTATTTTGACTAAGTAAGTATCTATAACTATCATTTTTTTGAAGTTAACAATTTGTGTGTGCGAAAAAAAGTTAAGTTGGAATGAAGCAATATCTGCACACTAAAGTGTGTTACGAAGTTTTGTTCGATGGACACGAATAAAGGAGATGCTGCTTAGAAATTGTGACCGCAATTATGTTTGCGATAAGTTTTTGCTTTGCTTTTTTTTAATTTTTAAAATAACTAACTAAATAAATGACATAAACTGACCTAAAGTTCACTAGTCGTGCAGTGCCAGTACAATCGCATACATTCATAAGCGCGCTCACGTAGATATTAACGGATTGCGCCGTAAGTATAGACATTGCATTCTATCGTCGATGTACTTTCGCTGCAGTAATAACATACTTTATACTTATTAGTAATGCCACATGTGAGATGTGACTGAACATTCCCTAACAACTGTAGATAGAGTACCAAACATCTTTGTACAGTATTCTAACGACAATAACAGAATCCAATGGAGAATCATTTTGAGAACTGCAGAATGTAATCATGACCACTACGTCCAGCATCATCATTTGTATCATGGCCACTACCTCAAGAGTGTATAAGCGGTAAAAGTAATTTCATAATAAAGAAGAAACATAATAATAATAGAAAGAAGGATTAAGACGTAATAAAATTACTTTCATAAATTTTTATTTTATTTTAATAATAAGTTTACTTACCCGATAATTTCTTTGTAAATTGATATTAAACAAAAGTTGGAAAGTCCATTTTTATTAAATAATATTTAATCTATTTTAAACACTTAAGGGTGGATATTAAAAAAAAAACTCAGAAAAAGTCAATTTTTGTTCTTAATTTTATACTTCCAGATCCAACAGATTCTAATGTGGGTTATGCATTAGTTAGTTATTATAATTAAATTGATAAATACAGCACACATGCTTGCACTTCATAGACATCCATTACATATTATGTATTTAGTATTAGTAAACCGCGCTCACTTCACTTCAGAAAAACGACGCCTTAAACATAGTTCTATGAATTACAAATTACAGTATTCATTTATAACTTTATATAAATGGACGGACGGATTGCAATAAGTGATGCTTACAGCAACATATTAGTCTAAACCATAATGATATCGGTAAAGCTACGATGAGATTAGCGCAAGCATTTTTATGATTGATTCGGAAGCGAATCGGCAGCGGTTAGTTGATAATAAAACCCAATTATTTATTTGTTATTGCTAGTATTGTGTGGACGAGGAGAAACCCTCCAAAGAAACTCGTAACGCAAACGACAGCCTCCCGGGAGGCGTCGTGTAATTTAGTCGTCGCCTCGGATCATATTATCGTATTCCCGATACAAATGATCCGCAGTTCCGTCGGGACGTGCCAAAATGGCTAAATTAAAACCGAGTACACTTTGGACAGCGAATTCATTGCGAACATAAAGAGCCGCAAAGTTCCGCCTGGCGCCCCTCCAGCCGGCGGTTCATCACTAAACCGCGCCCAACTGATTTCTTTCTCATATAAAAAATAAGCAAATTGATAGACCGTATTTACTAAATAAAAATTTAATTTTGTGGGCTATTGCGTGTTTCTCGTTCTAGATGTTTCTGTAGAAGGTATTTCTAAAGGTTGCTGGATTCTATGTCATCAAGTTTAAAAAGTTTTTTTTAATACAATTGCTCAAAAAGTAGTCTTTTTCATGTGTGTTTAGCGTGCGGAAAGTTATTATTTTCCGTATTCTCATTTTTTTTTATAAACAATTGTTTCAGGACTCACATGTCTCAATTCTACTATTTTCTAAATGTTTGTCTATCTGTCTGTATATTATTATGTAACACAAAAACCTCTTGACATGTGTATGTGTGTGTAGGTGTGTCATAATAGTACTACACTTTTATATATACCTTGTCTTACATCTTAGACTTACATCACCACTTCCCATGAGAATAGTATTTAAACCTTTTTCTAAATTTGTTTCAACTAAAACTCGTTAATAGCTACCAAATAAAATAGAAAAGAAGAAAATTGGTTCACAAACAGTAGAGAAAAGAAGTATTCAGTTTTTTCTTTACGTATTAATAAATAATAATAATATTAATATTATTATTTACTAGCAAACGGCACTCGCTTCGCTTCAGAAAAACTACGCCTTACGCTTAGAACTACGCCTTACACTTGCATTGTTTTAAGATTGTGTTTAAGAATTAACATTATGTATTAAGCGTTGCTTACTGCAATACATTAGTGAAAACCATAATGGAATCGGTTAAGCCGTATCTGAGATTAGTGCAAACAAACACACAAAGAAACAGATAAGAATGTAACAACTATTGTTTTGGGTTTTATTGCGTTAATATAGGCCAATAATATTAGATTTTCTCATATATCGTAAATTTTGCTCAGATATAATGTAGAGAAAACCATCACTTACAATTTTATTAAACGAATAAATAAATTCAGTGATTGAATTGTGAATCTTCATCAATTATCACTGGACTGCCCTGAGATCTGTATACTACATAGAGTGGTATCCATTATCGTGATCTATTATAGACGTAAAAGATTTCATAAATTAGTGGGCACAGAATCATTAAATTACTAAAACATTGAAATAAATATTATATTTCTTTCTTTTCAACCAAATATAAAAGTTTCGAATTTAAAAGTCTACCTCGGAATTTTTTAGGACGTAATATATGAACTGAATATTTCACGCTCATAAGAATTCAGGTAGCATAGAACACGGAGAGACCGTGCAGAGATAACATTCTAATACCTATTCTATTTTCTGGGATGGAAGTTCAAACGATACATCTTGCGGTTGAAGTAATACGTTATGCACTTTGGACGTGCTATATACCTGGGAACACTCTTTTGCGCAATATAGTTTTTCACGTTTGGAACACTGCGCAATATAACTTTCCACATTTTTAATATATCTTGGATTATTTAAGTTCGCGTTACGGCTTTCCATCCAAAATTGAACGCGATTTGTGAAAGACTACTCTAATTGTTGATTTGCAACAACTTTATTTATTTTTGCTCAATTGCAATAACATCAAACTTTTAAGATGATTTTACTATTACAAGTAGTTTTTTACTACTACTACTAGTAGAAGTCGTATTTTTACTATTTCTTTGGCTACTTCTTAAGAAATCTTCATGTATATATATTTGTACTTGAATTGACTATTCCCTCGAAGTCAAATGTACAATGTCAATGTTAACAATTTATTTTAATCAAATAGAGGTGATATTTTTAACTCTTCTGTATTGAAATTAATACCATAGTATGTTCCTTACAATTTAATTTATTGTCGCAGGCCAAATTGTATTTTGTGCAGAACTGCCGATTGGTTTTGGCGAGCGAGTCTCCTATAATTCCCGCCTTGACCTTAATGGTGTACAGAAATTTAATTCTAGCTTAGATTTTTTTTTCCGAACGTGCTGTAGGTATTTCTCAAACCTGCCAGCGAGTACAATCAAAGCATTTTGTTTCAAAACTTATAACGTTTTTAAAACATTCATGTATAAATTTTAAATAAACAAATAAATATCATGGTCTGTTTTGTGCAGGGAGGTAAGACACGTTACCTACGACTACTGACACGTAGAAGAGGGGGGACCTATTACTATGACTATCCATTGGTCAGTAATGTACACCTTGTGGTGATACTTCACCTGGAATGTCTGCTACGACACAAGGAGGTGGGGTTTTTAGAGCCCCGTATATTCGATGAATATGAACCGCTGTAGTATCACGGACCTGCATATCAGTAACAGATTACTATCATACAAAATACGGGAAATAATATTTTAGGCACATTCAGAATTAATGCTACAACGGATCACAAGTGGAACGACGGACAAAAAACACAGAACTCCCGGTTCTGAGGGTGATATAAAAAATTAAATATAAATGAACGACGGCGTATAACTTGTGTTTAAAAAGTCTCAAACAAAAATATCGATTATGAGATGAAATGAATGGAGCATCAAGTGACATATGAATTATCGAGCCAATATGATATATGAAAAATACACGATAATGTATATGATGTCTAATATAAGGACATCGAAGTCATGACGCAGCACATTGCTGACAAAGAAGGAAGCCAATCCGGTGTGTATTTGACACTAACAAAAATATACTAAAAACATTATACAGTGTATTAGTATAGGGAGTTGTGACAAGGTAGATCTTTATCTACCAGTACAAGTTTCAAGTTTGACGACTACATAGGTTAAATGCATTGAAAATACACCCAATCTGATATCTTACTATCCACATTCCGTTTCTGTATCTTTTCATTAATATTGAAAGATATTTTAATTGATAAGTACTGAGTAGTTTAATATATTTTCCTTATATTAAACACGTGGATATCTACAACCCATCTGATGATAGAAAGTGGCGATGTAGTCATAAAATAATCTTCCTTATAGTATTTGAGATATATTCACAAAGGGCGCTCAATTAAAAACCTATTTAATACGTTTCATTACCAAAAGGTTCTACGTTATGTAGAATTATATAAAAAGTTTTAACATATTATTTACGATATTATCCCGAAGTTCTGGCGTCCTGACAACAAGGCTGCGTAAATAATTCGACGCGAAAACAGAGATATTTTGCCAATATAGTTACGTTTCTACCACGCCGAATACAAATCTATAATGTGCAGATTTAAAAAAAAAACCATAACAAACCTTATAGTATCACTTCCGTTTTAATGAATATAATATGTAAGTCAAAAATATGAACGTGTGCATGTTGGAATGTGACCATGTGACTGGTATAGTGTTTAGATCTGGTATGTTAGGGAGCTTCGGAACCGTAACCGAAACTATCGGATATCCGAAATAAAAATATATCCGAAACTGTAACCGAATATGATAAAAAAGTTTCGATATCGGATAGCGGTAGAGCTCAAATGAAACGCGTTGTGACTGGTTTGCCCTGTTTAAGCCGATACACTATCTTATTAATTGATTTTTATGGTTTTCATTCTATGATTATAATACCAAATAATACCTAGAAAGAAAGTCAAATATATTATATTTCTTACAAGTAATAATCATCAAATTAACCGGTAAAATATTACTCAGATATCCGTATCCAGATCCGAAATTTCATATCTGTAACATCCCTAGTTCAGATATTGAGTGTAAACGGAACACACCAATAACGAGCACGAATTGCTTTATACTAAATTTATTTGTTATAACATAATGCTGTATGCTTGTCATTTTATTTCGATTAAGCAATGTCATATAAACGGAGTGCATTGATATTAGAATTATGGTACCACATAGATAGAACTAGACTCTAACAAACTCATATAAGATGTTGGCCAACCGAGACGTTTAGGTAAGTTCAGTCGTGAGGAGCTTGGGGAGTAAAACGCTTTCTCGGAACTCTCTGAGAGTTCTAAGAAGAGCAGTTATTACGATAACATTGAAAAATTAAAATGCACACACACTACCTTCATCATTTATTTTGTTATAATAATATTATTTTGTTATCGTGTCATATAACCATGATGAATTGTCGCAAAGAACTCTTTATATTGATTTCCCTTCATATTTAATATTCATGATTATTATAGTTTTCGGCTTTGTATATAAATTGCCTAAAAGTAGATTTGTAATATAACGAACTTACAACATAAAGAAGAAAAGATAACAACATTTGAATGTATATCGTAACTCCTCCCGTCTCTTATAACAGCTAATTCGAAGTTCCTATCTTATTACGATTCCGAGTTCTAATAGTAGAAAATCCGGGCGCCCGGAAGCCCTGGATGGTTATTAGCGCGCGGGCAGCATGCATTAGCTCGCGACGGAATCCGCATTTCCATCTTATTGTATTCCTCGTTTGGATGCAAATATTTTATAGTTAAAGCACGAGCGACTCCCCACTTTGGTTCTTTTAACTTCCTGATATTTGACTTCACTATATTTTTTCTCATTTTTATTTCAACAGTTTTGAAATGAAAACTGACATACAATGAGGGTCAACTTTGTTGTTACAAATTTAGTTTATGTTATTCATAACGTCTATATTTTGCCACAATATAATTTATTTCCTTTGAACATCTAACATAAATAACTTCTATTGCCAACAAAACATCAAAATCAAATAATATTCAATCTTCGTTAAGTATCTGTAACCTTATGATAATCTGTTTCTATTCTGTTTCATTTGAAATCTACGTATTGATCTGCTTCTTATTAATTAAACCTCCGTACCATGCATACGTATGCTCTTTTATTTAATAACTTCTCCGAATACCCTTATTACCTAAAAATAATGCGCCCTCGCTTGGCTTTGCGAAAAATAGTCCTTAAGTGATTTGAGTGTAGATTGCACATGGATGTAACAATAAATAAATAAACTTTACGCTCTCATACTTCAATATTAAGATTCCCTGTGGTATCTGTGGCATTAACACACACAAATATGACGTCACAAACACCCATGACCAGAGAACAAACATTTATCTATCACATAAATGTCTGTTCCGTCCGGGAATCGTAACCGGAACCTCTCCGTCGGTAAGTATGATAACTACCAACAGGGCTACGAGGTTATTGATAAGTTCATAGATTATTACTACATTATTATTATTATTATATATTACTAGCAAATGCCCTCGCTTCGCTTCGGAAAAACTACCTTACGCTGAAAGATAGCATCTGCATTTTTCTGGGATTTTCTCGTTCTGTAAATTAGAAATACATGTATTAATTCATAACTTTTTAAGTTATAGACAGATTGAAATAAAATTAAACAAATATTAAGTTACGCTTACTACAATACATTAGTGAAAATCAAAACGAAATCGCACAACAAATGCACAGAAAACAGACAAAAATTCTAACAATTATTGTTTTGGGTTTTATTGCGTTAATAAAATCCCGTAATAATCTTGTTTCTCATATATCGTTCATGTACAGAAAGCGATCAGTTAGAATTTAATTATTAGTATGGATAATAGCATATTGTGTACATATGATATTATAAGAGCATATTGTGTACATACAATGTTTAATAAATGCATTGTGTATTACGTATAATGCACAGCGTTAACATACTGCAGAAGCTGTATCTTGTGTGAAAACTCTTCTAAAAAGCGTTCTAAAGTTCATATCATATAATGGTCTTGGGTTCCAAATTTTAAAGTCTACAATAGATCAAAAATGGCTGTGGGGCAGCCTTAGGAAAAATAAACTTCATATTTATGTTCAACTTATATAATAATATAACATACATAAATAATATATATACACAGTTCATGATAATACTAAATATATGTTTTTTTTACATAAGTTAATACTTGATAACAACCCCACCTGATGGTAAGTGGTGATGAAGTCTAATGCGTTCAGCATTTACTTATAATAGCTTATTCACTCTTTCTTTTGAAGACTCCCACATCGTAAGAGCCGGGAACAACGACGCGGGCAAGTTATTCCAGTCCTTTGTAATGCGGGTAATGAAAGAAGACGCAAACCGCGTCGTCTCTACAGGTGGCACGTTCACTACGTAAGGATGGATACCTGCCGTACACCGAGTTGTTCGATGGAGAAACGGCGATGGGGGAATTATTTCGAACAATTCCTGCGCACACTCTCCGAAATGCATCCTA
>DWPT01003187.1:0-14835 GCA_018251895.1 Agathymus mariae mariae | reverse complement strand
AAAAAAAAAAGTAATAAAATTATTATAATCGAAGACCGGGCTTAGTCGCATGTCTTAGCAGAAGCCTATATCCAGTAGTGGCCTGAAATAGGCTGATGATGATGATGATGACATTGTATTACAATGGGGCGTTACCTTATTACAAAAACTGTGAAAATTACGTACCAGTGGAACTGACAACCGATTTGACAGGTTCCAGTAGATCCTTGCCGAAGAAAGCTTCCTGCATGTACGACGGGAATTGCTCCATGAGCTTGGAGCGAGGCTTTCGGCGAGGCTTACGCTTGTATCCCGGGGACTCTGCAAATGAATTCCTTGCAATATATATTTTGTATATGGCATTATTATTTAAAATATTGATAGTTGGAAGGTATATACGCTTTCCTTTTACCCAATTGGTAAGTTTCCTGGATATTATTAAATAATGATAGGAACCAATATCATAAAGGACATTTCTTCATCGTACAAATCTGCGATGATATGTCATGACGTATACTAAGTTGCTTCAAATGTTATTAAAGCTAACTATTATTTAATATTCATCACCCAAAGTGGTAACGCTTACCACAGGCTAACAAACAGTCGAATGAAACATTAACCAATGAAGACTTCTTAGCAATGTAGAGGCGGTTTAGCGTATTGTAGAATTATACACTTATACTATACATATGTATGGGTATACAACAATTATTTAATGTTCCTTGCAACGACCCAGAGGACATGTCTAGAAGATGTCGACTTTGTTCTGCCATCAAAACGGTAGACCAGAGTCAGTTGTATGAATAGTACCGATACAATTCCTCACCTCCCGAAGCCAGGTTCCCCTCGGCGTCCTTCTCGTCGGTCTCCTGCGCCTTGATAGTGGCCTGCCGCTGACGCACCACGAAGCCTCCAATACCTAGTTTGTTCAGGTTCCTCTGCCTCTTACGTCGAAGTACGGTCAAGCCCGAATCCGTAGTGTATATCGTAAATCCTTCAGGCGCCGGACCGTCGTTGGCCACGTTCCACAGAATGCCCTCTTTGAGATTTGTATTCGGTTGCATTCCTGTGTGGTAAATTTGTGGCTAGTATTTTTTTTATCACATAAGTGAATGCTTGGCTATAATCGCACGTGATGGAAAGTAGAATGAATAAGTTGACCTATATAAGAATTTAATGTTCTGTTTGAATAAATTTACATTTTAATCTAAATATAAATAAATAATCTTATACTTATAATATCAGTAAATTTAGACGGTAGTCAAGACAAGTATAAGAATAAGATATTCTTTACCATTTAAATTTTAAACAATTTCATTAATGACTCAAACGAAATGCTTTTCCTTCTTAAACTAGAACCGTACCTGGTTCCTCCTTAACTTCGGCGGTGCTGTCGGGCTTCGAGTCTTCTCCCACATCTCCTTCTGCATTCTGAACCACTGTTTCAATAGATGCCATTATTTCTAATCCACAATGCCAGCGTCAAAAATTCAAAAAACTTTCATTAGATACATTGTAGAACTCGAGATGACAATGTTACTACTACTATTAAGATATTAGTAGTCTGTCTGTTATTCTAATATGTATCTAGTTAGTTCATAAATATGATTGTATTTTGTTAGTCAATATTAATTGCTAAGTAAAAATAGACTTAACATGATTTTCCTGGTCACTTACATGCTTACTAATTACTTATTATTAAATAATATCAAAATACAGTACAATGTAGCCAACCAAAATGCACAACCAACATTAGTTTTGGGTTTAAATTAATTATCATAAAATGTTGTTGTGCTATTCTAATTTTAATTCTTTCAAGTCAGTGGGCCTCAGTTACTAATAGAATTTTACTTGAGTAAATTGTGGCATTCGATGATGTTTCGACGTTCAGCGGTCATTGCTGCCTACGTTATACGTATATCTGTAACTGCCCTCTAATAGACTAGTCATATTTACTAGATTGTTTCACCTGAGGACTGAAACAATACGCCCACTGCGCATTACTATGTTATCGGCTTCAACACTCCAAACCGAAACACACGGCTGCGAAAAGCGGCCTGTCGTTGGTCGATAACATAAAAAGGAATTACAGATGGGCTGATGACCTGAAAAAAAAACCGGGAGCCGTTGGATTCAGACGGCCCAGGACCGGTCGGAGTGCGTCGGTGCCGGTCAATCAGAAGAAACTTATGTTCAGCGGTGGACTGTAAACGGCTGATGGATACGACATAAAAATTCCCACCGGCATCCTTTTCGGCGTTGTCGTTTTTAAATCTCCTCTTGCGTCTGGTGTGCGTGATGCCCATCTCCGCCTCGAGCTGCTTCATGTGGTGCGCGCCGCGCTGCGACAGACACACGTCGTCAACGTAGTACTCGCCGCCGAGCCCGAGCGCGTGGGGCGTCAGTCGCTGCGCGCTGCGCGCGGCGGCGCCGGCCGCGGCTGCGCTCGGCGGCGGCTCGACGGCGCGCGCCACGTGCGGCGGAGGCACGTCACGTCCGCGACACAGCGAACACTTGTACCTGGCGGCGGCGCGGAACGCGACAATGTTATACCCGACACGAGCTATAACACCATAAACGGTGTTATTCAACTTTGTACCTCGCGCCTAAGATTGAAACTTGAGGTGTGCTTAGTAATTTAAACTTTTCTTGCGTATACTGAAACGCAATTAACAATAAACAATTCATGTTCTGTTTACATCATAGAGCAATTTTTTTATTAAACGTAAATAAATATCCTCTTGTCAAATTTAATGTTTTCCTGACTCACCTTAATAAATAAACCTTACAGAAATAAAATTGTTTAATACACCACTAGGTAACCTAATTCACACTTTTTCTAATACAATGTCTAATGATAACAATTACCTGCCTGGAATCAAGATATGTATGCAAGATGTAACAGTGAGAACTCACCCCGCCCGGCAGCACAGTTCGGCGTCGCCCTCGCTGCGGATGCTGTCGCAGGCGGCGTGCAGCCAGCGTCGGCAGCCGAAGCACTGAATGATCAGCTCGCCGTCAGAGTACGGCTCCGAGCAGACGCAGCACATCACCAGCGACGCACACGGAGCGCATTCTGATATAACCACCACGCCGTGATAAGCAATACAGTTGTTAACTATCATTAACAATTTTATATCGCTTAGGTCAGCTTATGTAAAGCACCACTATTTAAAATACAAGATGTAGTTGATTGAAAACGCAATCAATTGAATAGTCAACATTTAATAATCTAGTTTCTATATTAGTTTTGTCTGCCCACGTGTCTTGGTACTACCATATTCAATCTGTATGTTAAAATGCGTTGAAACAAACTGAACAAACGTCCAACGCACCCGTGTAGTTGTCGCACCAGAGCGGCGTGTCGACTGTGCCGCACACGAGACAGCGGCGGCAGCGCTCGCAGCGCCACGCGCCGCGCGGCACGTCCGGCAGCGCGGGCCGCGCGCAGTACGTGTGCCACGCCGTGTCGCAGTCGTCGCACAGCACCTGCAGCGCCTCGTCCCCGCGCGACCCGCACCCCTCGCACACCGTGCACTCCAGACAGCGCCAGCCCAACGACACGATCACCGCCGACACCTGCCGCACACACCGTACACACCGCACTGCCGTACCGTCCCGATCGTCACGTCCACTGACCTTGCCGCGTCCGCCGCAATCCACTCGAGTAACTCGAAAGCTTTCCTCGGGGAGGCCGGTTATGTTTTGAATATCTCTACCAGAAGAATAACACACAAGCCGCTATCTGACTCGATCATTACTCAAGTTTACAGATGATGATGAGGCCTACAGTCGACTTAATACACATGTTATTGCTGGTTCATGAACCGTTTAGTTCAACACTGTGCCCACCCCCACAATGTGGGCAGTAAACGCATTTAAACTTGCCGGATAAGAATAGTCCGCTGAACACATTTCTGATTTAATTTTACTTTCTACCTCGATTTATCGCCAACATTGCAAAATTAGTAGCTCAAATACCCGTACAGAGGTCTCATTAGTTAACATTTTGTCAAGGCTTATGTAGGTATAGCTCAAAATATACGTTTTTTGTTTTATACAAGGCGACGGCAGGCGGGCGGACTTGGATGCTAAATTTGTGCTCACTTCCATTATCGGTTGGACAGGCTTGCTTTATTTGAATTAACTTATTTCATTTTAATTTTGTTAAGTGATTGTAGGGACCTCGTTCAACCACTACACTCTTCGCCGTGATAAAGTTGGTATGATTTGAAATTATGCGTCGGTATGGTCACATAACTGATATATTCAACTTTATTAAACAATATTAAAATGATTGATGTGATTGACTGTAGAGTGAGCACGCGCGATTGCCTTGTTGCGACCGTATGATCCGTACCGTGTACGACGTACCACTGATTTTAATTACTTCATTGAAGCTACTAAGCGACCGCGCGGCTCATGTATATTGTCAACGAAGCAAGATGTACGAATTGCCTCGTACAGTGATAAATCTTCGATGCGATGTATCAGTTTTTAATGGATACAAATGCACGTTTCCCTTTATTAATTAAAACGTAAAATATATATACAGCTGCTTCAGTGCGATCTTTTGACCAACAGTAAAGGATCGACAAGCAGTTGTGTTGGGTGCGACTGATGGACGATAGGCTTCTCAGTAAGCTCAGTGCGTGAGTAAATTTCTTAGAATAGTATTTCTATGAGTATTTAACGTTACCTTTATATTTACACAGTACGGATGATACGTTTGACCGCACTGAGCACACGCTATCAAACATCCTTCGGAGTCGGTGCCCACCGCTCCGCACATCACACATAGATCTTGCGTTAACACAAACTTGTCTTTGCTCGAACACAGAATGAGCTTATTATCCACGCCTGGAACAAACAAGTGACACTTCATCGACGACCAACGGTCCCACCCACCCCCATCTCTATGATAAAACACACTGAACAGGCTATCTCAATTAACCTTGTAGGTGTATTCGTTATGGTGCTGATCGCACCATGTTCTATTAGCGATATATCTGGGAACTGCCCTGAAATGGGCAGTGACAGATTAAGACAGAATAATTAGGCGAATATTTAGTACCTCTGAGAGCCGCATGATGTCCCTGCATTGAATTATCACTAAGTAAAAATGTCGGGTTATACATGACAGCCTATTTAGAGTATTTATATTATAGAGATAGAGATAAGAACATATATATTTTTCAAACTGACTTTTAAACCTTGCAAAATGCTGATTGACAGTCATCACACTGCTTTGAGGTAATTAAGCAAAACTCTCTCTCGTGCAAGTTTCCTCACACTTATTTCTTCTTACTTTATTAGTAAATTTAAGAGCGATAATATTTTTTGAATACGCACATGAGTTCGAAAAGTTAGAAGCGCATGTCTTGGATTCTAATCTGGACCTCTGGCGTGAGATACCATTTTTGTACCACTGGGCTGCTTAAATAATAAAATATTGCTTAAGTAACAAAAAATAAATTATATTAAAAAAAAAATAACATCCAATCAATAAAACAAATTACTAGTATAAATTAATTTAAAATGAAATTATAAAATAGAAGTACGTGAATCATTACGTTCACTTGCAGGAGGTGAAACTTCTTTAAGTTATATACACGTTTTTATATCAGATATTCGATTTTTTAAGTTAATTCAGATTCTACTGAAATCTCCCCCACGCAATCCTAGTCTCCCCCTTCGATCCACATGCTAATAAACATTTATCCTCCCCACACTACATTTAGTACAATTGTTTGAAAAATATGTGTTTCACGAAGGCTAATCACGCATACATTCACAGCCATATTTACATATCATGGAAATAATATTTCTCTTATACCGCGCCCAATATTTATTTCATGATAGCGCGCTTAAAGAAGTTTCATATAAAAAATGGGTATCCTAGTAAAAATATTTTAACAAACAAAACAGACTTCAATTTTAAGGTGAATTTCGTGGTTTCATCTCCTATTTTTGACCCTTACGGGATGGTATATTTTCTTCAATACTAAATGGGAGCAAACAGAAAGTTATAGTAAGTATATAGTCTTATAACTGTTATATGACATTAAAAAAACAAATCAATTTATAAACGACGGAGTTCTACGGTAACGAACATTAGGAAATACAAACAAATCGAAAACTTCCTTCTTTTTTGAAGTCGGTTTATTATAACAAAATATAATTGTCGTAAATAAATAACGAAGTAACCGTAAACTGGTATGCGTTTGTCAAAAATATTCAATTAATAATTAGATGTTAACTACCTGGATCATCCTCAGCGGTCCTATTATCAGGTGCTTGCGGTCGCTGGAGGCCCAGTCCGGGCACTCCGAACACTCCTCTCATTTTAGGCTTCGAGCCTCTTTTCCTGCCGAAGTCTAGAATGTTCCGCTGTCGTTTCTGGAAGCCCAACTTGCCCGCCAGAGGGAAACCGCCCTTGAGCTTGTAACCGCTCATTTTCTTCTTGGCGACCTTCGAAGACACCGTGAACGGCTTACCCTTGCCGAGTCCGACATCAGACTGTACAGAAAGTTATAATTATATTTACACACAAATCCACTGAATTACTACTTGTTACGAGTGATCCACTCTGCAGAAGGGTTACCAGAGTTTGTTGTAGTGGTTGATTATATAATTATATTTTTAAAGGTAAAAAAAATAATAATTTAAATAGGTAAATAAAACTTAAAATTCAATTCTATCAACTTTCTGCCAATTGGGTGAACGTATTCGATTGTTGAAAATTATACCTGTACCTTCGGCTCTATCGCGAGCGGGTCTTGTTCCAGTTGGGAGTTCTCGTCACCGAACGACGAATCCTGTGAGGTGGACGCCATGGTGTCCTCATCGAAAGCTGTTTGATTAAAACATTAAAATATTAGTGATGTGACACACAGAGAAGGTACGTTGAACATTGGTGGTTATGTTTTGTTATTATTACACGCTGCGTCTACTTTAGTAGTACATATGTGCATTCCATTACAACAACATGTGGATAGCCAAGACATAAGGAAAAACTAAGAGAGCAGATGAGCCTTTGTGACTTTGCGTTTCTTAATAAATGCAGGTACTTACAGCCAGATTTCGAGCCAGTCGCCTGCAATTGGCTTTTGCACATGGGACAATTGTATTCGTATGTCGGATTCTGTTCTTTCTTCTGTCTGTACTGCTGCGGGTCCGCGTCAGGGTCGCACATGCCGTGAACATATCTATGAAAAATAGTAGAAGTTAGTGGAACTGAGCTCTTCCGTACTTGGGTGTATTCGGTTTAAATATAAACACACATATATATATATATGTTTATTTAAATATAGATACGACGAATTAGACACACGAGACAACATTCCACTGACGACACACAAGAAGCAGAACACACAATTAAATGCCAAGTAAACAGAGGCGTGAACTCTCCTGTTGATAATTGTTACCGATGCAATTTATGAGCAAATCCTAATACAACAATATAAATGTGATTTTTTCTTATCATTAGTCAGTGCTTGACGATAATGCCACATGAATACTCTAAAGATTTAATGAATTATTTTCCAAAAGATTTCTGGCCAACTGAAAAATATACTATATCGTGTTCTAAACACGCACCGATATGTCATATGTTAGTTATGCTTCGTATAAAATAGTATTCTATATTTAATTGAAATGACACTATTACAGACTAATGATGTCACGTAGCTTGTTTGTAAGGTTAACGATTCAAAGTGAAGTGTGTAACAATGAAAGTTACCGCGGAAAGTTTAAACGTAATACGATTGACGCATACGATAGGTTTTGAGAATCGATAGAATCGATGGAAAACTGCAATGACACTGACCTGCGGCAGGCGGTACACCGGATCATGTCGCGGTAGGCGGCGGCGCGGTACGCCCGCCGACACAGCGGACAGCAGGAACCTTTGTTGCGCTGCTGGTAGCACGAGTCGCACACGGTGTAGTGCGCGTGCCAGCGCGACGACGGGCCCGCGCCCGGCGAGCGCGCGCCGCAGTCCGAGCACACGCGGCAGCACTGCGGCGCGCGACGGCAGTGCGCGGTTGTTATAGAAACGAATGTCCATTATCAATTTTATGAAATGTCTTAGTTTCATATCAACAATTGGACCGCCTTTTCTATAATTGCAATAAATTAACAAAATTTTGCCAACTTTATTCAATTATTATAATGATATCATTTGATATTTGTGATAATGAAGTACTTTGTTTACACATATTTAAGTATTATAATTACTAAAAAAACTAAGGTTTTTAAAAACAGATGTAGAACAGGAAGATAAAGATCGCATTTGAGGTTGGCGTCTGATCCATTTAGTTACCGAAAATTTAATTTATTTATTATTAGGCTATTTTAACATTATATTGGCGACGCTTTTATTTTGATTTTTTTTTCTACAATAGCACATTACACGCCGTTGTCAACTTCACATAAATTGAAGACGAGGGCATCTATTGCAAGTGGCTCTACATGGAAGACCGTTAACGCCTTATTATAGGCAACTCAAAAGCTGACGACTCCGTAGCTCAATTGGTAGTGACACTGCCTAGCAAACTGGCAAAACGACCCAGGTTCGATATCCGGCCGGAGAAAACATTTATGTGACAGATAAATGTTTGTTCTCGTTATATCTTTACGCTGGAGCAATAGCCTCCTATTATATTTTCTTCAACGAGTATCTAAAAATGTGTGTGAGTCAACAATGCCCTGTGTGGTGTACGACACACGTCATGTCATACCTTGCACTTCCATCCGTATTTGGGCACGGTAGCCATGACGGGTCGCAGGCAGGTGGCGTGGTAGAGCTTGTCGCACTGCTCGCAGGCCACGGCGCGCGAGTCTGCCGGCGAGCCACCCGCGCACTCGCCGCGGCACACCTGGCACACGCGGCACGCGCGACACGCCCACCCAGCACGTACGCCTGCCGACACGAGAACAACACGCCCTTACGTAACTACAACTATTTTTAGAAGCGCTTATATACCTATGAAAAGCGACAAAACGCTGACTTTAAAAAGGCAGTGCATGAATAAATACAGTGGCAGTGACGTAACGTAGGAAGATCTCGGGGTGTACGAGTCGTTTTACACACCGATCGCACAAAACCACATTTTTACTATATCGCTACATCTTTTATGTACTTCGTCTACGTCTATATATCACTTAATGTACGTTAATAATTTAATCTGAAACGTTTGTGCTTTGTAGACACTGTGAGCCGTCGGTTCCGGTTGTTATCCAGCATTAGGAGCGCTATTTCTAAAACTGAGCTGCGGCTTAATTAGTTATTATATGAATGAATGAATGCCCTTCTACACATCCGGACTAGAATAGCATGGTGAAGTACGCTCTACGGTTTCTTAATTACAAAGATCTACCCCCTGCTGCGGTCTGTTAATGAATTAAACCCAATAATTATATTTTTTGTAACAGAAAAATTATAAAATTGGGCTCGTTTTTCTTGCCGTTTTCAACCGGCACATAACGAGTTCCTTTCTCAAAAGTAGCAATACATTTGTAATGCTTATGACATTAACTAAAGTTATCCTACTTTCAATACTGGCAGCACTGGTAATTTTCAAACCTGGCAACTGTGACAGCCCGACGCATGTTCCGTGGTAATGCGCACCACAAATGACACACGTCATAAGGTTGGCGATGTCGCCGATCGTCCGGCATGTCCGACACTCGGTATCGGCTGCACCTACAACAAATAAGTTTGTTAACATGTCTTAAATAATAGTAGTAAATTAACAGGTAATATTGAGTAACTTCATACACTACTCACATATAAGCGTCACTTGATACAAATGATCTTTACAGAAGGAGGATTTAGTATGAAAATCCATAAAGCCCCCAGACGCAAGGACGCATGGTAAATGATAATATTTACTGCAACTCATCTGCAACATCCAAAACGATTATAAAATATGTAAGCCATACATAATGATGTTTTCATGTTTATAGATTTGAAAATATATCATACCTTACATGGAATACTTGCACCATATCTTTGACAAAACGAGCATTTTCTAGCGAGAGCCACAGTCACTATACCCCTGATTCTGGCTTCCTCTAGCTGTTCTTTGTCTTCCTCACTGTTAGAAGCGGCCGCCACTTGGTCTTGGAATGGCGGACTAAACTCCAAACAGCAACGATGAACGTAGAACACCCTCGAGCTGACCACTGCAGTGAATTCAATGGACTCCACGTGCCCAATAATCGACAGCTCGTCGGTGTGCTCCATGTTGTAGAGAGGAGTCCTAGACGTGGAAATTGAAAATGATTACAAATCATCAATATAGTGTTTAATTCATGGTTGTTTAAGTCAAGATTTTAGGGTTAATACAACTCATGTACACGAGGGATGTTATGAAGCTCCATAACCGCATCCGAAACTATTGGATATCCGAAATAAAAATATATCCGAAACAGTAAGCGAGTCCGATAAAATAGTATTCGAATAATTTCGGACAGGGGCAGTGCCCAATCGAAACACGTCATGCTAGGTTTTCGCCGACCGAACATCAGTTCGGCGGCGGCGGTATGTCAATATTAGTCGCGTCGCTCTCACTTTTGTACAATTTTTATTATGACATTTTTAAGCCTAGTTTTCTTTTCTATGGTTGTAATAGTAGACAATACTCAGAAATAAAGTCAAAGTTAACACTTTACAAGGTGATCCTTGTAAATACATTATATGTGTTCTCCGATTCCTAAATCAATATCCGTAACTTAAATTAACCGAAACAATCTGATAATCCGAAATAATTTCATATCCATAACCGTAACCGAAACCGGTAAAATATTATTCATATATCCATATCTAGATCCGTAATTTCATATCCATAACATCCCTAATGTACACTACTTTGGATATCAAAAATCAAGACTACAAGGATGGTCACATAAACTGAGATACTGATAAGGTATGAAGGATAATATAAGTTAATTTAGTTAATAGTTAGTTTCAATATATAAAAACACATAAATAATGTAATATCATAAAGTAAGCAATGAAATAATACAACACACAAATAAAGTATACATTGAGCATGATGAGATGTAGGTTTTCCGTTATATGTCATCTGTAGTTTTTAGTAAAGGAATGGAAAATAATGGAATGTGTATTGCAAAGAATATAATATACAGAAGAGGATGAAACTTGGAAGTAGACATGGTGCTCTATAAATATAAAGAAATAAAAATGAACAATGGAAATGTTAACTTAGACAACAAATTGGAGACTTGATAAATTATTTTCTCAGGTAGGGGAATAATTTGCATCATCACAATAGGATTGTGCATCTTCCAGATAATAACTTTGAAATCATAATAAATCATTGGTTAAAAAATTATTTGTGTACTAAATTTTAAATATTTTGAAAATTGTAAAGAGCATGAAAATTTAATTTGAAAATCCCATTGCTTAAGCTAGATTTAGCTAATAAATAAATATAAAATGTTTAAAAACTAGAAATACTTACTTGCATTTGTTGAATGCTTTTTGGCGCCTGCTTAAAGGCAAAGCTGTTTGGTTAAGTGGATTCGGATCCACAAGCTCAGGAGGTGGGGAGGCCAGGCCACCAGGCATCGGCATAGTCGGTGTGTTTGGCGTTGTCACGCTCGTGGGTGTGGCACCCCCCGAGTTTGTTATTACTGGTGTGGAACCTCCTTCACCCTCAATATTGCAAGCAATCTGTCTCATTTCTCCCTGCCCTAATTGACTACGTTCGCTGAGATTACATAGGGCGCAAACTTTTCCAGGCCTAAAATAATTAAAAGATTAATAATTTCTTTTTTAAAGCCAACCTCCTTCAATTGTTGCACCCTGCTGTCTAACAGTTCAGGGGCACTAAGTTCCTTCGTTTGAAGGTCACTGGACCACTGTACACAAAACCTAATCTCAATGATACACAAGCATACTGGTCAGATTCTTTACTTGCCTAGCTAGTTACTATCTTCCACATAATTAAAAATCTTTTTGCGTGTTTAGTCAGGTTTATTATCTTTCTTTGTTGCCAATGTGTTGGTGACTCCTCTGGAATTACTGATATCAACGTGTAGCGGTGATCGCTCTCCATCGTGCGGCCACTTACCACAAAGTCACCTGTCTGCTTGTTTGTCGGCGATAAAAAAATATTTAGAAGTACCATTTCTCAGGCATATAAGGCGGTTCCTCGGGCGCCGGCATGGTGAAGTCATCTTCGTCCATCATTTCGTCGAGAGCATCATCACGACTCCCGCGATGTCTTTTCGCTCCTCTGACAGAGCCAGGGTTGCTTCTATACCTGTGCACATAAAATAATCATACAAGTATTTTGATGAGACATTAGGTTAACTCATCATCATACAGATCTTTATAAAACAACAACCAACCTGTCTATTTATATATATATTAAATCTAAAACAAATAATTGCCCAAAAAAAAAATCAAAGCTGATGCATCAATTATTGATGATATAACTATCAACATAAAAGACCAATCATACTACATAGCTATATATTAGTAATACTATGATGTAATTAAACAAAATTATTAAACTTCAGTTACATATATTGGGCCAGATGTAAATGAAATGGGTTCAAAGCTGAAAATTTAGACTAGCTGTTAGCAGTAGGACTATGTAAATGACTTATTAACCTCCTGACAATTTTTCCCTCTCGTGCCAACTTAGCCCCTTCTTTTCTAGGTCTTCCAGGGCCCCGTCGTCCAGACGGAAAAAATGGCCGAACATATGGCTGGTGATGGAAGAAACCAGGCTGGGAAATGGCTCCATGCGGCGAAGCCGGCTCTTCACCTCGCGGTGAAGACGCGCACGATGTAGGCGTCGAAGCCGGCCCTGCATAGAACTCTATAAAAAGAAAATGTCTAATTGCTAAACAATGCTTTCTCCTTGCTAATTTTATAGTGCAAATGTAAATAACAGAATAGGCATAAAGACATTTAACAGATTTCAAGAAATATATGCATCAATATTGAATGAAAAGTTATAAACATAACATTGTACACACAAAGTTAAAGTTGATTCTTAATGTCATAAGAGCCATTTGTTGAAAGAAAATTCCAGAGACAAACAGCAATGAGTGGTAGAAATTGTATTGTAAAACATATAAAATGTGAAAGACTTGAGCTAGATTGAGGAGAAGTCTAATGTAACCCAATCAAGCATCACATAAAAATTTTTAGACATCATTTAAAAAAGAACCCAAGTAAGATGTTTGCGCATTTACCAATGTAACCCATATAAGTGCAAAAATTTACCTGACATAATTAGTATGAGAGAATTTTTATTACAGAACTTATCAACTAAACTTGTCTACATATAAATTTCAATGCATAGATAGTAGCAATGTTATTACGTTTACTTTATTTGTTACAATAAAGTGTAAAATGTACTTCTACGATAGTACTTTGTAAGGACGATTCTATAATTTCTAGTATCCTTGTCTAAAATTGTGTTGTGCATTGTGCACAAATACATTTAAAATACTTGCTTAGCTATATGGTTGGTCTATGAACTGGTGGCAAAAGGCTTGTGATCAAACACAATACTCCTCTTTTTCCAATAGCTTATTCAATAGTTAATTATAATTGAAGTATTAATATTACAAAATACAAAAAACAAATACAATTTAATAACAAATATCATATTCAGGAGCAACGCTAAACATTTTGATAACCAATTTAATTTAATTTTTAAATAACTGGGTCTAGTTATAGTATGTATATGATACAATTGGCATTGACATTACAACACATGTTGAATCGACATACACACTAATAAAGAATAATTATTCCAATCCGCTTAGCGATAAACAGTAGAAGTGCCTATTTGTAACTTAATTGTAAATTCATTCAATATATTTTACATAAATTTTATACACTTGTGAAACAAACATATTTAGTTTCCTTTTTTGTCACTGTTTATTATATAAATAAATAATCATATAAAAATAAATAATACCAGAAGACGGCGGAGCTTCGCATTCTTCTTCTGATCCATCATCAGCTAACAAGTCTACGTCCAAAACGCTTTCGTCTGGTACATCCATCTAAAACATTAATTGCATCATTATACACGAAACACTCTGAGCATATTACTAGAATAAAAATGATATTTACAAAAAAAAACTAGAAACTAAAAAGTAATGTAATCAGACCGCCATAGTGAACGACAAGTAGATCCGACCACACGAAGTAAACTTATAAATAAACTTACCGCAAAGCTTTGCGATGGATTTGTAAAGTACCCAAATCAACGCAGTGATACTTTATCTCCAAATAATCTCATTTTGTAAGAACTATTTCATGTATTATCAAAATATGGTATTAAAACAAAAGTAGCAATACACAAACGACGTTCGCTAAAAACGCGAATGCAAGCGAAGCGAACAATTTCATCAATTTCACAGTATAAAAATCCATCATAGACTATGTATTATATAAACCACAGATGCAACATAGTGATTAATACTTCATGGAACATACCTTAGCGTATAACATGTAACATTCTAAAATTTAATACAATGAGAGAACACTTCTGCCTTAAAGAATAATCACTTTTTTTACTTCTGTCTAATATCAGATTGTATATGTCAGATTATTACTATAATATGTTTATGCTTTATTTTCTAGTGTATGTCAATATATCATACATGGAACACAAACGTTGTATTTCAAGTAACTAATAGTACTCTATAGACAATTGGCAAGAAATATAAATAGAAGTATAAAAATAGTCTGTAGCAAACTAAATTAATAGAGGAGAATGTTTACGTTGTCAAACGTTGTCATAATGTACCAATGCTACCAATCGCGGAGAAAATCCCCGATTTGCGGGAAATTGAGGG
>DWPT01003186.1:0-14836 GCA_018251895.1 Agathymus mariae mariae | reverse complement strand
TTTAATAAATAATCTAATAAAACTGATTAACAGATTAATATACTGACAATATAAGGTTTTATGTTTACTACGTTTGCTAATAAGAGCGTACAAGAATATAATTGTAATTTTAATGTAAACGTCACTAACAAATTAATGTTACATTTGCAGCTGCAAAAATGTTGAAAAAAGTGTATTCATTTCAGCGGCTGAAAAACAAGTTTTAGAAAAGTCGGCATGCGGAAGAGTATGGGTGACTGTTCATTCGCGCGATATACGGCTGGGGGCGGCAGGAAGACTACTCGATGCTATAGAACTAAACTGGGATTTCAGTTCCTGTTCTGCAATTCCCACGAGGGTAAATTCATATTACATTTATTCCACGCTTTCAACTCAGAAACTCGTCTAGCGATGCCCTTTTTATAGGTTGCGGGTTTTATTCGATAATCTACCGTCCAACGATTTTTTTTAACTTAAAGTCAAACTTTTTTTTACTAATGAAAGCGTTATGCTCAACACGAGATATGAAGTTTTTTTCACGTAGGAATTAAAGATAATCCAAAATAAGATGAATAGATTTAGTCATAATATAGATAATATTTTATGAGCTACATTGGAAGAAAGTATTTCAGAAAGCCTGATATAGATTGATTGACAAGTGACAAGCTAAGTCAAGATCAGGATTTGCTTAAACAATATATCAACTACGTTACAAATGTTGACCTTGAAAAATGTGCACGTTAATCTATATTGACATTATAAAATGCGGAAAGCAATCTCTCGAACCACGGCAGTTATTTCAAAAAAATCTTTTACCATTTGAAAGGTAGATTATTCCACAGTACATAGGCTATATATCATGCATATATTCGTATATGTATATAATTAATTGATGTAGAATGTCTTAGTTTGAATTGAGAGACAAACAATTATCAGCAACAGTTTTGTTCTTCGTTACGTAACGCACGTACTTAGATCGAACGTGGCTCCATCCATATAACAACACATTTGTTACGAAATCTAACTTTCGGTTGTTATGAAATCGAACGATGGAACTATTCATGGTCCAGTCTTTTGACAAGACGTCAGACTGCAACGTAACAGGTGCGATAATTTTCTTCGCGTGCCACATAACGTGAACGGAAACATGCACATCTAATATCACCGTGAATATGCACTTGTTGTTGTTGTTGTATAATAAGTAACCGTGTATAAACGGAAAATAGATTTATGTCGGTGTCTAGTGTCGGTCACAGATGTGTGCGTTATGTTCATGTAAATGATTTATACTAATAATTAAAATGTACAAAGAACACCAGATTCGGCGAATCAGCAATTAATTTTTTTATAAAATTTTGATTAGTTAATTTATAGTTATATATATTAATATTAACAGGCGTTACTTTGCGGAAATTCATTGTTATTAAATTAATATTAATTTTATTTGCAACAATCCGCAAGCACAATGTATGATAGTATATACTTCTATACATGCATAGAAGTATGTACCTTCTTACATTGTGCTTGCGGATTGTTGTAAAGTAAATCAATGCTAATTTAATAGTTAATTTAGGCAGACGGTTAACGATATAGATGTCTAAACATATTATTTGAAAATGTTACGTGTCTGTCTACTACTAAAACCACTGATCGGAATTGTTTCTGAACAATTCTTGGAATTCATATTAAGGGTAGATCATGATTCAGAGTACGCCCACAAATGTTCCCACGGAATTATCTAAAACGAAGCGAGGACTGGTTACCAGTTGTTGATAAAAATACTACACATAATTGTAACGAACTGCAATTTGACTACTTTTCTTTTTATATTATATTTCTTATATAAATTTTTAATGTTATATTTCTTACTTCATTTTTTATGTGTTTATTAAGTAAATATCTCTAAACACAACAAGTATCATATCTAAAAGACGACAATAAATATATACATTTTTTTTTATTACATACTCATACTCCCGCTGTAGGATTCCTTGTGTTACGGGTGGCATGGACGTATACAAATATGACATTTCAAACACCCATGACCCGAGAACAAACATTTATCTGTCACATAAATATCTGCCCCGGCCGAGAATCGAACCCGGCACCTCTCGCTCGGCAGGCAGGGTCACTACCAACTGGGCTATGGGGCTAGTAGGAGTCTTATCTGTAAAATTATTGTTTTTTTTACAGATATCTCAAGCAGATTGACTGATATGATTATTATCTTGTACTTAATATCAGTATTTCACATCCTAACCTAACTCAGTGTAGCGCCACGAGATGGCGCTATGACTTATGTATTACTTAAACTAAGCATAGTTAAACTACATATGGTAGTAACGGTTTTCTTACAGATTCCTCTTACTTACAGATTGGTCTCTTTGACGACAGGCCATCATCGTGGAACAACGCCTTGGCAACATTCGCCATAGATTCACGTGACGGTTACGTGGTGACTGCTATATCGGTGGGAGACGGCACCTTGCCTGCTGGCTGGGAAACGGGCCCAGGATTGAGAGGTGCCCACTGCCTCTGGCCTTGGGTCGGAGCCGGTGACGATCAGATACAGTCATATAACTGCTTAAAGATACAGCCAAACTGGATGCAGGATACCGCGTAAGATATACTCCGTAGATATATTTATAAATTAATACATGAAATCTAAATTAATATTATAAAGAGAGAGAGTGAATTTTGTGAGTTTGGGTACATGCGGAAGGTAAACCCTGGAAAACGATACCTATTTGAAAAAATATTTTACCATTTGAAAGATACATTACTCCTGATGGACATAAGCTATATGTATGTATGGAACGGGCCGCATAATAGCAATAGACTAATTTTAAACAGTTTTTTTAACGCGTATACTCTTCTGCGTACAATCTGCTTGTAACATTCGTTTACGGCATGTGTGACACATATTTATGACATCAAGAAATATCAAGATCCTAAAATAAGATTTAGTTTTCCATTATAATATCCGTAATGCCCCGGAGTTTGCATTTAGTACCCTATCGCATGGTAGGCAGGTTCCAAGCTTAGTAATCCTATATAAAGGCAGCGTTTACACTACACATATTAGTTGGAAAACCGCATTACTCAGAATTTGAAACAGTTATAATTCAATAAGTTGACCCTGGTAAGGCTGTCTTGTTTAATGATCGAATAAACTTGAATGTACGTACAAATGGAGCATTTAATTATTTTATTTGTATGTCCGCGCAACCGAGCTGTATAGACATTTATTAGAATACTTAATTACAGTAGCCTCGATTTTTTGTTTTTTTTTTTTGTTAGAAGGTACAACATGTTGCCAAAACTACAGAGCTAAAACTTGGCATGCTAAAAGTAGGTGTTTAATTCCAAAGGATATTTTAAAAACCCGTACCTTTACATGAAAACTTCACACGATACCACAGGTATGCAGTTCCGAAAGGTATTCCTAAACTAAATTCATTACCAATTTCATTTGGCTGAAAAGTAATAATAAATTTCAATTAAGTAACATTGAATCGATTTTTCCATCCATCTTTCTGTAAACTTTTTAAATAACGGTATATGACTAGCTATTATTAGCTATTATTTGCCCTATGTTAGATCGTGATAAATATCATGAACTCATTACGCTCACTAAACATATATAAATTAGTGATAAAATTTTAAATATTATCAACAATTAAAAGCTAGCATGCAATGTTCTAGCACCGATTACATTTATTGCTTTAGAAGTTCTTCCAACAACCCAATGAACCAATCACTTAATCCCCCCGGCAAATATTTTTACTCGCGATTTCTATCAAAATTATACTAGTCGTACGGGAATCCATCCTTTAGTTAAAACAAAGTTCCCTTGCTCGTGATGCAATATGCTGAAGATTGGATGGGGTACAGTCGCTGGGTCTTCACTACAAAGTTTAATCCTGACAGTACTAGTTCATGGGGATAGGTGACCAAACTGGCTATCGCCATCTTTCTAGGAGCAATCATAAAATATATTTCCGTGTGTCTGTATTCTAAAACCATAAGCGGGTCACCCGCATCCTTAGCTAACATCGCGTCGTGGATGCCTTTGATAACACGGACAGACATCTGTGTTACGAATAATATTATATATATCCATAACACGTATTACCAGGAGGCCCGTCTAGTCTGTCAGCTGGAATAGCTGTCAGCTGGCTTGTGGTAGCCAGCCAGCCAATAATTCCGTGCGGTTCACTTATATTATAATTACTTATATTAAACACAATATTTATGTGACAGATATAGGTGTGTTCTCGGGTCATGGGTTTTTGTGATGTCCTAATTGTGTACGTCCATGCCGTCCATTGTTAATGACTCTGTCTGGTCTTTGAGGGGTCTTGTGTTCGATTCCCCGGTGATGCAAACATTTGTGTGACAAATAAATATTTCTCTCAATTATGTAAATCCGTGGCATCTGCGACTCGCAGAAAGTCTGTTGTAATGTATTACTAAAACTATAAAAACGTTTTTATTCCAAGAAATATATTATTATCCACGTTATTCATATTTATGACGTGAAACAAATATTTTTTATGGAACCTTATTTTATTTTATGTGGGCTACAACACATTCGTAATATCGTCTCGTTAACATTAATAGAATTAATGTTTAAATTAAATAATACGAAAACCTTACCCAATGCCCAGTCTACAGGAGATACTACGACACACTATATAACATACTAATCTTATCACGAGGTTCCATTTGCCGATGAGAACCGACTTGAATTTGCCCTGAATACTCCTACTTCCGTATTATAGGCACCGCCTAAGAGCTTACCATTGCATTTGATATCAATAAAGCCTACTCCACACTTATCCTAGTGTGTATAGTTTTTCTCTTCACTGTTAGAGATCTCGCAACGTGTCTTCCTCGTCGGACAAGGAATGGAGTACTTGGTCTGGCATAAGTTTTAGTATACACTTAACTATATTAACCCACAACTGTGTATGTAGGTATATAAACGTGTATATTAACCGTAAACTTTTACGACCTTACAGCCCAGTTAGTAAGCAGTAAGAAGAGTTCTGTTCAATTTACAGTTTGGGTAGATGTTTATGTGGTAGATAATTGTTTGTCATCGGCTCTTGACTGTTGATGATGTCTCAATATCCCACGGGGAGTCCCAGTGCGAGTAAAAGTTAGCGTTTATTTATTTTTTTGTTTCACCAGACACACGATTAACAAGCTCCCGATCGGTAATTTGGCATTGCCTGGCACCCATAACGCAGGGGCTTGGCGCTTCGACACAGAGATCAGCAATGTGGCAAGGGACAGCTTCGTGTTATGTCAGGACCGCTCCATATGGGCCCAGCTCGTGCATGGTATCAGATACCTTGACTTCAGAATCGGCTATTATGGAATTTATCCAAGGGAAGAGGATAGGTAAGCCACGTCATTGGTGATTCTTGGAGTATTTATCATCGTTCACAGACTACAAACTTGATTTTGCTTAAGAAATAAATAATAAACTGATAAATATTGAACTAAAGATTCAAAATACTAAGACAAACAAATTCAGTGAAATGAAAATAAATACGCAGTAGAGGCTAACTTTATATTAATGGTTACGTGCGGTGCAGTCAGCTGTGCCGTCCGTCTCGCATGGCTTCCCCGATTGGTCGTTGCATAAAGAAATGGTTATGAATATCCTCAGCAGATACTTCCATTTTCTAGAGACCCTTTATATATATACTTTTGGTTAAAAGCTGAAATCTTACCCACGGATATGAAATCTATTAAATGTCACCAGTGCTTGCACTTTGCCCTAATTTAAATTTTCCTTACTCACAAAGTACCAGGGCTTTTGACCATTAAAAGTGACCTATTTCATAAAGATGACTTTGGCCGGACAAAGGCCAAATTCTTACAAGTTTTAACTACAATATACCTTCAGTTTTCTTTCTGAGACTCTTGACGAAACGAATAGTGTGAATAATTACCACCCGTCCGTATCTATCAAAGAAGGAGAAGAACTCTTTTCGTGCCCTGTTATGGTCTTCTCATTACATACAGCCGTCAGTTCTCGGACCACGCTACTGCTAAATTACTGACGGAGATACGTCAGAACGGTCACATTTAAAGATTCATTTCTTTGGATTTCAAAACTTAAGCCAACAAAGGAAGAGGCTCTACGCCTAAGCCAAATTACAAATTTAGAAAATATATAAAATGTCGTACCAGATAACTCTGTTGCTTGTTACTTTGTGCAATGTCTTTCAGTGATGCTCATTAATTGTGTTTGAGATGATACGCCTGACTATAACATTGTTTTGTTGTTACGAGTAGTTCCGCTTGAATCATTACAACATGAGTAAAAATCGTACTCGGCTGTTATATTTAACAGCATTTTGTTTTAATGTAAATTGCCAAGTCAGACCGAATGTTTATATATATAATATATACACAATATTTACAATACAATATTTAATTTTTACAACATATATGTACTTACATTTAGCAATGCTTGGTTTAAAGTAATCCACTTTTCTTTTTTTTAAATCACTTAGTTTTAATTCAAATAATCACTTCGAATTTCGATACATTCTACATAGATGTAAACGCCGAATGACGTCACCTATAAGGTATAACCGCTTTTACGAGTATGTCTTTGCTTCGAATGTAAAAACCAATACTTTACATTAACTTTATGTATATTATAATTTAATTTTTTATATAACTTATTTATCTTTATATATACATATTTCTTGTGTGCGTGTGTAAGTCACTGAACTTGTAAACGACTGGATCGATTTTAATATTTTTTATGTATGTTAAAGTGGATTTGAGAATGGTTTAGATTCACAATTTGGTCCACTGGAAAATGTTTTTTTGGAAAATGGAAATTTTTTACTGGAAATTTTCGCATTAAAGACTTTTGTACAGGACACCGTCTGTCGGGTCCGTTAGTATGATATAAATTCATTTTATTTATTTACGTATATAATATTTTTTTTTACATTTGTTACTCTAATATCCCCAACCTGTGCTTATTATTATTGTTTCTGAAGGGTTTTAAGTTACTGATTCTGGGAACTTCCCAAAAGTATATGCCATTAAATTAAAATATTTTTTTTATATACAACAATGCAACCACAATTTTATAATCTCATTCACTGTATGTGTGACATCATCGTACTATTGTAAGGTTTTATATTTCTCCGCAAATAGAACGAATAAATAAATTTAAATAATGTTCAGTCTCAGGACAGAAAAATAAAGATACGATATTTTTGTATTCAACACTTAAACCTTTGCAATGTATTTTAGAGCATCGCATTCAATCGGACTTTGTTTTATACGATGTATTGATAGTACGAAGCTGTCAGTGACCCGCGGAAGACCCCATTAAATCACTTACGTAAGAGAACAATATTGATCATAACGCATAACACAATGCAAATAAAGTAAAGTTACGTAATGCTTGCAACCCAATGTCGTATCGTCGTGACGTATCACCTAACCTAACAATTACCGTACAAAAATTTTATATAAAATTTACAATCCATGTCAGTAGTGTGGAAAACGCAGACCGTACCACAACAGTTACCATTAACACTGTGTTTTACCTTGAACACAAAAGAACTTAGGCTTAGACAACACTTAGAATCCGCAAACACAAAATATATAAATCATGATATATTTAGGATACCACAACAAAAAGTGGAAATAAGGGATACCTTATTGTTAGGTACACTCGCGTCTGTCTGTCACTTCTACTACCACAATCTACTTAACAGAAATAGTTAAAATTTCCTATTCATATTTTCTTTAAGACTTTAGTGACACGAATACACATACCGCAAATAAACGAGTTCTTATTTAAAAAGTTAATTTTAATTCCTAATAATATCAACAGTAATAATAATAATGTAAATTCTATATAGATATAAAGAAATCATCATTTTGAAGCTTAGTAAATAAACATAACAGTTATATTCTTATCTTAGTTGGATTCTATTAAGTATTATTTCCTTTTCAGGTATTGGCTGAACCACAACTTAATTAGGGTCCGTCCACTAGTACCATTATTAAGAGAAATCGGGGCTTTCTTAGATGCCACTAAGGAGGTAAAAATATTGTAAAATAATTTTAACGTTTAATATTTTATATATCTCCCGAACGTAACTATGAGTACAAAGATAACGGACTTAACTATAAAATAACCTGGTTGTAAAGTCGTGTTCCCCGCTTTGTTCTCGACCGGTAACTCGTCTTACTGAATATAGTTTAATGATGTTACTGTTACGAATGTCTGTGGGTGGCGGTAACCATATACCATCAGGTGGCAGGTATGAAGAAAGAAAGCGGGTGGAAAAAAAACTGTTACTTATTGGTATAATAAAATAAAGCAATAATTAACAAATTATACAAAAAACAAAAAGTACACAATAAAACATACCAATTTAATTATAAGCCCTATTTTCAGGTTGTGGCTCTTACGGTTATAAGCATAATGAAATGCTTTCTTAAATTTTTATGCAATAATTAAGAACGGATTGATTTGGATGTACTCATACCAGGATGTACGGTCACGTGAATTGCCTTACCTTGAACTTCATAACGATCCATGTAATGGTCGTTGATCACTTATTCTCACTAGTAACAACGGAAAATACCTACTTAAAATAATTTTTGTTAAGTATTTATAACTATGTTTAAAACCGTAAATAAATTGCTTCTATCGGTGTTAAGAAAATGTGCGTTATAATGATATAATCAATAAAGATGATTTATAAAGCTCATGACACAAAAAAGCCATTAATACGTTGAGAACTTAACGAATTTATTTATCAGATACCTCCTAAATATGTATGTTCTTATAGGGGGACTAAACCTTTCTTTGTCTTAATCTTCAGGTAGTATTCCTAGATGCTCACCACTTCCCGGTAGGGTTTTACGAACCGAACGGCAGCCCGATACTTTCTGTGCATAATGGCTTGCTCGAGCTGATCCAAAGAGAGTTAGGCCCACATCTGGCCCTAGCTATGCAGTTTGGAACCGGCCCTGGAACCCACGGGCCCACTCTCGAAACCCTCATTAATGCCAATAGACGTTTGCTGTTTAGCTACGTTGATAACTCCATAGTAACAGGTGAGTTACATTTACCTCAAATTAAGTTTATTTTTATTTAAAAGATCATTTGCGACGAGAAAATGTTATTTGCTGTCTATTTTGTATCGAACTTAACCGATCGAGGCCGGTCGATCAGCAGATTAGTTATAAGCAGATGTTATTTATCAGGAACTAAACTAACTGGCAGTTAGCCGTCAATGAGCTAAACCCAAACTATTATTGCTTCCGAAAAACTCGGACTGTTTGAATAGGGAGCTCGGACGACAAAAGTTTTTCATATTAATCATCTCTTGCCTCAGAGCCTGGATTGGTGGTGCTGAACCCGGTTTAAGGAGGCAGAGATTTCGATAATAAAGAAAAAATTGACTGAAATATTATTTGTTATTTGACAAAATGCTCAGAACCTCGATCTCAACTAGTATCTATACTATTCGTCAGCTGTATACAAATGTCATGAATGATTGTCTGCGTCTTTATTTACAAAGAACTGCTCCGAATGACTGAGACACAATCAAGCGCAGATTCACGACGTCATTGTACTGGAAACATAGTGAGCATATATTTTTCAAACCAAGTTAAAACAACACGGTTTTTTTTCTTAGGACTTGCCGTACTTACAAACGTAGGTAGGTAGGTATACGTGAATGACCTGAAACTTAACCAAAAGATTGAATGAAGCTCAGTCGTATTTTAAACGAAATAATAAATAAAATGAACTTAATCAGTAGTAAATAACAACTTCTGATAAAGAGTTAATACCATAAATTATTGGACCATAACTTCCGTATGAACGGATACATAAACATCTCTCATTAACTCTGGTAATTACCACATCGATAAGAGAAGTCATATTTTACGTGGATCTTTCAATCTGTATAATAACTCACCAATAATAAAATTTGAATTGTTTCTGAGCTCACATTCAGATTTACAAAGCTCAAAGAGATATAAGCGACTAAATATAAATATTAGCCTTTAATTAATATTTTCTAAGTGAGAGTCATAAATATTACAATAATGCATATTTGAGGAGTATTTGAAATTGCTTTTAATTAGATACAACATATTTATACAAGTCATACAGTAATTCATTCAAGTGTTATATTTATTTCTCTACGCTGTTGTACTGCCAGTGAACGTCATTAATCGTAGAATCAAATGATTAGCACTTGTGTGATTGTAACTTATCATTAGGATTAAAATAATTAGCTCGTGATATATATATACAAATCATTTAATAACTGTAATTTTGTGATAAACATTTTATTGATTATTGAATTATTATAATGTAATTACACCAAACAATATCAAAATGTAATTTAAATTCCGCATATTTGTTGTGGAAGCCTGTAGAGTACCCATTAGCATTATATACGTCGGATTTTTTCGTTTCTTTACCTTATATATCTTAACTTTATATACAGTTCTATTAGTCAACCTTTGGTGTTGGTAAGAATATGCAGTACCTGTTACAAATAAGAATAAAATATTCAGTTACTACAAGTAATAGAATTACGATTAATTATAAAGTTTTATATAAAGCCCACTGCTTCAAGCATTATTTTGTATTTGACGCTTAGAGCATACCTCACTGTTCCAATGCAAATTGGTAGAATTGGTGGTAGAATCGACTTAACCCTCGAATGTTCACATCCAAAGACAGTCGGTCGAACACTTCCAACTGACACTTAGCGATCGTTAAATAACTTGATTATTATCGCTGACGGTCGGTTGAGGTAGGAGCCCTATTTACCCTATGAACCCTAATTTCACCGCTTCCGAGGCAGTCACTTCTATGGAAAATCAATGTTCGACATCAGGTGTTGGTAGTGTGCTTCTGTTGTGTCTGCCCATGTTACTTAGAACACAAGGAACCTATTGTAAGCATATGTGTGAGCGTATATGTATTGTTTTCAGCAAACCCGTGGCTGTGGCCAACTCTACCTCACCTATGGGCAAATACGAACAACCCAACGCAGTTGTTCCAGTTCCTCGACCATGCGATCAATTCGTCGCCAGCTCCTGGTGCACGCTCACCGCTGTTCTCCGCGATGGCACAAACCACGCCGACCGTGCTCGACATCCTCCTCTTACGTGGCTCACTGCGGGATAACGCCGACGCCATTAACCGTAACATTACAGCGCGACTGGCAACGCGCTGGCGAAACCAAGCCAACATTGTATCTAGTGACTTCTTCCTAGGAAACGATGTCGTCGACGTATCGATAGCGATCAACACGGGCCGGGCCAACTTATTATGACGACGAAGCGGGCGTCGCAGCGGTGGTCTATACGTTATTAAGAAACAGGCCGGAACAATTGTTACTACGTACCGGTCCCCGTGGCTTCCCTTGACCTCACGTCGAAGGTCTCGCATCAACTGGCGTACCCACATGACCGATTAATATAATTGAATGGTTATTTAAAGCATCCGTTTTGGATTACCGTCGCCACTGCCAAACGTTCCATTGATGCGTCAATGGGAGATAATAGTGAGAAAAATATGTATATTTCTTTGTTTTTAGTAAAGAACTAGTCCATTGTTACCTTTTTAAAAAAGTTGTTAATATTTATAAATAAGTAAATTTCCAATACCAAAGTCTTTAAACATTGTTAAATTAGGGGTTAAAAGTAATGAAATAAATGAAGGAAAAAGTTACCGGTTATAATCAGTTTTCGTTTACTTAACTTAAAATTACATAAACAAAGTATACCCAATATCGGTATTAATAAATAGTAAACAGTAATAATTATACTTGTAACAAAAACGAGGTAGATTCACCGTGCCTTACGGCACAAACAATCAGTTCTGTACAAATCACGTGTGAGGAGCCAATAGCGGCAATAGCTCCGCTCGACTCATACGCGAGAGGGCTCTTGCATCGAGCCCCATTGCAGCGGCCGCTCCACTCACATCCAGTCCAAAACTTTGTAACAACGCTGCCAATGCCACTTCTTCACCGGTGCGAGGATCGCGGAGACGTGGGCACGAGCCGTTGCACTGAGGCCACGAGCACCTCTCGACGAGCCTCCTCGGGGCACATCGAGCACGCTCATGTCTTCCACCGTTAATGAAACGCCGCTCCCAGCAAGAGATTGCGCGCGGTAGCGACACTCCTGACACATTAATCGCGAGCCACTCGGGCCTCGCGAGTGCGCCGTGTGCAATACACGCGGGCGCAAACGTAGCACGAACATCTTTAAGACTCGCACGAAGAGCTGCTCCCGTTTCGTGAACCGCATCCCATTGTGCACGCGACCGAGGCGCTCGTACTCCCTCGGCAGTGAGTTGTGCGGAATCAAATAAGTATTGAAATACAAATAACGGCGTCCTAATGTGCGGGTACAGGCGGTAGCCAAAGTAACACAACCAAGGTTTATCCGGATATGCTCGCACACATGACGAGGGTGGAGAGCCGCGCCAGAGAGAGTGCCCGAGTCTGGCTATAGCATCGGTCGTTGAAACGCGTCGTACTTTGGGAGGTCGGTCTAGAAACCAACCAGAATCAGATATAGCAGCGACGCGTATTCCATGATTTCGCAGAATTCTTCTTGAGGCATCTGCATGCAGCATTACACCGGCCCCACCAGCACTCGAACCCACGAGTAAAAGCCGGCCCGAAAGACCCAACTGGAGGAGCTCGCTTAGGACTGATTGTACAATGAGGCGACCGGCAAAAGCAAAGTTCGATTTTGAGTCCTTAGATGCACGTGTGCCAGCCCACATATCACTGGAACAGTACGGTAACAGAACGTGGTTTGAGGTGTGCCAGAGAGGATTGGCGAATGGATCCGCGGAAAGCAAGGCAGGTGCACGTCGAGCTGGAGGCCATCGCGTCGACGACATGAGGCCGGGTCGGCGACGCCAACGTGTGTTGCATGATGCTGCATCCCAACAGTATCCTCCGCCTTCCAGGTATACCACCCAATGTTGATTTTGGTTGCTGCGACGGATGTAGTACCTGAAATATCACAATAAAATAATACTTAATAAAATTCCAAGTTTTCCTTTTCGTTTTTGACGATAATATACTTTTTTAATTCATTTTTAACATCGAAACATAAAAATAAATTTGATATAGATTTTAAAAAATACTTTTAATGATTACAAGAAATTTTTATCTCTATACATACTAGTATACCTACGTATGAACCAACTTTCAAATTATTAGTTGCGCGGAATACACAGTTCCATATAAACAAAAGTTTACACCCCATTTCAGCCTTTTATAAGTTGAATTTCTAAAAATCTTTTGGTAATATGGGCTGTAACCCCCAAGAATTCTCGTGCAAAATTTCGAGTAAGGACAGCTAACAGCGTATCCCATTCTTTACATTTAAATCTAAAACCGGCTTCGAATTTATACCAGATATATTTTTCTGGCTATAATTATTTTTATCCTGATATGACATGTTCATTTGTATTGTAATAGAAAATTGAGATATACCATATTTACAGAAGCTTGTTTCTAATTTGAAGATGTCCCTTTAGGCATAATGACCACTTGTCACCTACGAGTTGAACAAATTTACTGGTAAAAAATCTTACCCAGCAGGCGAGCCATCATTACACGTAAGCGATGTGTTCGAGAGCCACATCAGCTTCAGGCTATCGGAAGGGGCCGCGCCTTCGCTGTCCGTTATCAGCAACGCCTGAAAATAACAAATATAAAAAGTTGCATCGATGCGAAATTTTTCTGATGGGTATTGCAAGTTATTTAAGTTATAGGCGGTGATAGGTGATTATGTAAGTTTTAAAAAATATAAATATCGCTCGCTATGGTGTAGCTAAACCGCATGATGATATGGCATACCCGAAAGTTCTTAACATTTTCTCTTTAAGTTCATTATTAATGATACCTTTAAAGACCTTTGAATAATTGTTGGGACAGTTGTAGATTGTGAATGATGAAGTTTTAAACATCTATAACACCTACTAGTATCAATCAAACGGCCAAAATAATATTATGCGCACTTTCGAAAATAATATATGTATGTATATATATATATATCTTTATAGTGTATTCAGCAAGCCACTACAAGCAAGTAGCCACTGCTTCTGGGACATTTCTAACCAACTCAACTTGAATACTCTATTGCAAAGTTATTCATAGATCTACTCTATAAATTACCGACATCGAATGCCTCGTTTGTAAGTGTCGTTCAATCTCTGGCAACTACACCCGTTCGCACATAATCAATAGCTGATTCACGGCAGGAAAAGCAGATATTCTCACACGAATCGGAGAAATTTGCTGGTATAGCTGGTAACATTACAAAAATTTTGATTTTATATAACAATACCAAGCGTACACTTTCAAATCAACGGAAATAGCGTTATAAATTACTAGCGGCCTTTTTCCATCCGAAATAATGTATCTTTCAAATGGTAAAAGAATTTTTCATATAGCCGCCCTGGTTGCGATGATTATCTTCCGCATATACACAAACTCACAAAATTCGCAGTCTCTCTTTATAATATTAGCATAGATTAGCTTCCGGCGGTAAGGCCTCTTATAATTACTAGCAAGTTGGTCCGATATCATAAAGTATATCGAAGGTTATTTGAAACCGTTTTATACAATTGCATCGTTGTTGTAGTTTTTAACGATCATGTTAGCGATTGTGTTATCAATTGAGATCATATTCACATATAATGTTTTTGACGATAGTTTTTATTTATTTATTTATTTAAACTTTTGCACCATACAAATAGTAAAGTTACAAGGCGAACTTAATGCTAAAAGCATTCTCTGCC
>DWPT01003185.1:0-14837 GCA_018251895.1 Agathymus mariae mariae | reverse complement strand
GAGCTAATAGCGTTCAAAATTAAAACATTGATGCAGGATTTTAGTATAAACATAATTTGTTGCAAGGAAATGCAATTGTTATTGGCAAACACAAGTTTTATTTGATAATAAACTTAATATTGTCTATAAGTTGTTCATGTTAACGATCCATAAACATAATGTGAGTATAATTTATTACTTAAAACATTTAATTAATTATTAATAACAGGTTATGTTCTGTAACTGTAAGGAAAATTACGTCATCTTGATAGTATGACGTAAGGTTTTTCTGATCTTGACATCACAGATTGTAACGTGTCTTGATCAACCCTATTATGAGTAACAATTGTATATGATCATATCAGGATTTTATAAATGGTAATTTTCAGCGGTGCTACCATTAGGAAGCTCATTTGCTCTCTTGTTGATTATTATCGGAACTAAAGATTACGTTGTGTTATCTCATAATATACTCGTAGTGTTGATATATTTAAAAATATTTTGGTTTTTCTAAAACAAGTAATATCAGCTATTAGTATAAAATTACGTTATGATTTTTTTTTAATTTTAATCTTGCTATTTTCAGAGGATAAAGAGAAATTAATTGACAATTTTTGAGTATACTGATCGATTGTTATTAACTGTAGATTAAAAGACGTTAAATAAAATATATGAAAATTAATCATTAATTACTCTGCGACCTCTTATGGCCTCAACGACTGAACTTAAATTATTTCGGAAACAAAATCTCTGCCCTTTTTACGGAAAAACCTATAAGGAAAACGAAAAAAATATAAAACCATCCACATCTAAGTTAACTTGTTTTTTCCTTATTTTTCCTACTTAGGTACGTTACAAGAAAATGTTTATCTGGCAACACCGGTAGTCATCTGTTTAATGTTATATTATATGTTATATTAATGTTGAAAGATTTCCGCTGTAGGAAAATTGAAGCCATGTAACAGCATATCGCCATGTACGTAACATACATGAACATTGTTAGTTTGTTAGCATTTGTTAGCACCGAGTTGTTCCTGAACGACGTTCGCCTCTCTGACGCCTGTGTCAAAGGTCAATTGGCGATCAAAATGGCGGCTATTTAAAGACGCATGTTCGAATTATGTTATTACTGACAAAGTATGGTTTTTTTTCTATTTTTATCTGTTTACTCTTTTATTGCGTTTTGTTGTTTATTGATTTATTTTACATAATTCAATTAGATTTACGATTACGATTTCAAATACGTAATATTAGCCTGTATTGAGCATTAAAAGAAAACATATTTTATTGTTTCGAAATTTAAATGTCATAGTTTTTGATATTGTTTAAGGTAGAGTGATGTATACAACACAAACATAATTTCTGGGCGCCTAATATTTGTGACTCTCAGTACAGTGAAACGAAACTGTGAAACACCTAAATATCATTGTATTAATGCATAAAAATTTATGAAGATCAGTTTTCGAGAACTTTCGCTTTACTTTTGGTACATTTATATGTACCAAATCTAAATATACAGGGAATTAAAAGTTTTGATACTGAATAATTAGGTTATAAGAGTGCGTGTACTAGTCATACGTAACCCTGCAACTGATCTACACCGCATCTTGATCGGTAATCATGATTGTGATCGTGTAACAGGGAATGCCACCACGTAAATTGCTGCTACTTTGTTAGAAATTAAAAAAAATAGATTTGGTTTAATTCAAGATTTATACCCGAACTACCTTAAAACATTTTATAAAACAAAAATAAATTGATGGATATCGATTTCGTTTACTATCGGAGATTAAAATATGAACATCAAATTCATCTAAACTTCAGTGAACAAAGTATGTAACATAGAGGGAATAATCAAATCCTTCTTTTAAAATCCTGGAATAACAATAAATACCTATTCCTTATAGAATTTAGGAAATTACAAATTCATTCACGTCGTAAAACAAATTTAAACAAATACCTGGACCATAATGAAAAAAATTTAAAATAGGAATTAACCTTGAACTACTGCAAGCGAGTATAAAACTGGGGTTTTACTGGAGGAATACTAGCGCCCGACCCACGACCTGCGAAGGTCAACGTCAGCATAGCAACTGGTTACGTATAAGTGGACTGAATGATAAGATGAAGCGATTACATAAATATATTGGCATAATGATAAACAACCAACTCTATTCTCACATACAAACATTCAAGACCAGTTCAAAAATTCGTGTATCATATTACTACTTTTCAAGTCGCGGATTAAATACGGAACTTTGTATTCGGCAGACAAGGTTACGGGCTACAAACATAACGGGTGAGGACTGAGCGGTGATTTATTACTGTTATCATTGCAAGTAAAGATATTTTTTTGTTGAAAACATACATACAGAACTATAAAATGAATATTACCTTGAAGATACACCTGGAAATTTTTAAGAGACTAACTAGATGTTTAATAAATTTATAATCTTCCGTTATGCACGAGAAAGACTACACACTCGAGGAAACGTCTTTGTTTTTTTTTTATTGCTACCTAATCGGGCGATCGCGTTAATAGCACCAATCATATTGCTAACACGGGGCAAGTAAATGAGGTTGCAGTAATATTTTTTTTCTGAAAGTAGCGTTTGTTTCGTTTTTGTTATTGCACATTTAAAAACAAGAAAAATTTCCGACACTAAGAATTCCAGTATTTTATTATAACATTAATTATATAAGGAGGAAAAAACCAGCAAATCAGCATTCACAGATGATCTACAAAAAAAAAAAAAAGAGCGTTACAATAATTTCAATATTGTCACAAATCAGTTTTTAGAGGCTACTCGTAGTAAAGTCACGGAAGATTGATCAAGGATTAGTAAATCTTTTAAAAGCACCGTATACTTAGGCAGTGGTCAAGGAATTTATTCGCATGACTAATCAACATTGACAGTAGTTTATCGCTCGTAACTTGACCGCGCGGCCGACGCCGAGACGCGCAAGCCTGCATCGCCGTGTCATCTTTATGTAATGCTGTAAATACCGATGTTGCACTGATTGGTGTCTTGGCCTTAACCTGCAATAACGGCCGTGTCATAGACGACATAAATGTATATTTTACACAGATTATAAATTAATTGTTTGAACCGCTAGTCACAACTGGCACGCAAAACTCGTAAATCGGGTTATTTGTTAAGAATTAAAATGCCTTTCTTGCTGTAAAAATACTTTGTCTTTAATTACATCATGGAGAATTAGAAGCGGCATATATTTATACATAACTAGTGACTCACACTCGCTTACCAACCTTAGACAACCAAACCGGCTTTACAAAAAAAGAGTAACTTTAAAAAATAATAATATACAAATTTGGCCCCGTTACTTTTAATATGAAAATATAATAATATCAAATTGTTCTCATATCTTCGTCATTTAAAAAAAAACTCAATTTCACATGCTTGTATAACAGTATAGTCACCGTATATTAGAAAGCGTACATATGAACGAGTACATGTTAATTAGAATTTATCAATATTTTAGAAATTTGAATTTTGACTTAGAATTATGATTCTACACACCACAATATTAGTTTAATTTCTGTAATCCATAATTTAAAAATAATAAAGTGTCGGTATAGATACCTATCTATGTGAATAATAACACTTCAACGGGGACAAATATAAATATTTACGTGAATATTTATTGCATATAGTTTTTGAAAATTTTAATATTGGTAGAGTTTGTGATCGACATAGAGATCAAAGCATTTTTTTTATTAAGTTATTTCTGTCTGACCACATATGACATTAAAATCACTAAACACATTAAGATGATACTTATTGTCTTACTAACTGATACTATTGGTCAAAATTTAGAATACATTTCATCCTGGGAAATGGATGTGTTTCCGCGGTAAAGGAAATAAAAGTTAATATGGACATTATATTAAGAGGGCATTAAATACAATTTTGAACTAAACTATTATAATAAATTATTATATTTTATATTGTGATTGCTATTTTAAACATTAGACGTAGGTTTTCTAAAGTTAAGCGAGAGCCGATTAGTATAATAAAGCTATTTCACAGACAAACCATGAAATATTTTAATGGAATTTAAAGTTAAAACTTTATTAAGAGAACCACATGAAACGATAATCACAACTATCAATTACAATTAATTTATTTAGTTTTAATATCTATGACATAACATGAGTCATCTCTAAATTCTTCATGTCAAAGGCAAATGTACTTTTAGTGCCAATAACTAACGATAGCGTATCTTTCACAACATGGCGGTTAGAGATTTATTGTACGTGTCAGGCATTAGTCTCTTTTCTATCTGTAAATGATTATCGGTCAATCCGCAGAGGTCAGCCATTGTTCGTGGTGTTGGAAAAATTTACGAGTTTCAAACAATCTGCTTTATCAGTGCATCTTAGAAGCGTCTTAGTGTTGCCATTGTAAATAAGTATCAAGTCTGAATAAAATTATCTCTTTCAGTAAATGCTATTCTTGGTTAAGTTTTGCTCATGAGTCCCACAAAATGTATGTTTTGTTTCGTCGATCAATTGTCTGTTCGTCTTCTGGAATTGAACTTGTTTTTATTGGCATTTGTTTAATATTAAAATTTGCTGTAAGATTATGTAATAATACAATTTAACTTTAACACAAATAATTATCTGATATATCAAGAGCTTCCTGGTTAAAGAATTTTAAATGAGATCATATCATGCAACGCAATAATTTTCTCTAACACTGCAACACTTTTCATAATATCAATTTAGCAGGTACTTAATTAACTGTGAACTTATTAATTAAATCTTTACTTTGGATTTTATCAATTTTTGATTGCGAGACACAAACTGACAGTGTTAATTGCTCTCTATTTATATATCTTACGTTGAAATTATCACAACGTTATCAGGTTCAGATCTAGCTCTGTTTGAAGCCGTTATCGCTTTTAAACAAATTGTACTATTTACATAATTAGCGACTGGTTCCTATTAAAATAATTATCATGAAAGACCCCTAGTTGCGGCTAGTAATATTATGAATGCCGTATAGTACCGTGTCTGTTAAAGTGATTAGAATTGATCTGAAATGTCCTACTTTTAAAGTCCTAGAATGTAAACAATATCAGATTGACGTGATTGTATATAAAAAAGGCCCTTGGAGTAGAGTTACCTCTATTTTGCACTGTGATCTTTTAGGGTTATAAAGAAATAATTTAATCGTAAAAATAAGCAAGTTTAAAAATAAATAAGCTTTTAATGCATTTAGTAACTGTAAAAAAATAATCCAACATAATAAAATATATGTATTTAAATTATTTATTTGTTAGACAAGGTAGTTGAAGATATACATTAAGTAGACGTGCTTGCGTGTCGTAACACAAAGTGATAACAAGTAAGTACATACATTCAGGTAACATTCAGGCTAGAGTAAGAAGAAAGAAAGACAGTAATGGCTCTCAAGTCCCTAGCCGTTACATGAAGAGTCGTTTGGCTTCTAACTCTAGCAGAAGGGTGGTAGCTAGCCAGGCAGGCTTCACGGAAAGATAATAATATTAATGACTTAATAATAATACCGATAATATAATCGTCACGCGGAGCCCTACCACCAAGCAATATATAAATAGTGGACATCACCCTTTGTTACTTATATTTTATTATATTAAAAAAATATATATAAGTTATTTAAACAAAATAAAACATAAAAACAAAAACATATTAAATACCCTAATGCATCACAACTAAGTATATTAAATAAATAAATGTACGATAAATGTAACGAAAATGATTCTAAGAATATTGATATAAAGACAAATAAAGTAAAAACATCGTTAAAACTTTATAACATGCTTTTGACAAATCTTTTTAGCATAATAAATAATTCAAAATGTGGTTTTTATTCATTTAATTTATCGTCGTCTGCTGGAAAAAAAGGAAAAATAGCAACAATTTTTTTTTTCAAAAACAATTATTGATTAGTATATTACAGTCCATACGACATACCTACATATTTCAGTCTTTGTAACCAAATATCCATTTATAAAACACCGCTGACTGGACGACAGTTCTGTTCAAGCTCCGGTAAGACAATTTTATTTAACCACCCACGTTCTCCACGTGTGGCTCGTGCCGAGCCGTGGATTAAATTGCAAGCGATAGCGAATGACCTGCTTTCTAGTTTATATTGAATTAACATATTTAACGTCACTTTTTAAGACAAACATTTAAATACGTTTGTGGTATTTTTATATGGACGAGTAACCCGCTCTCGGTTCGTTTCAGACAAATTACGCCTTACGTAAAAAAACAGCACCCGTATTGTTTTAGGAATGGATTTTTTTCGCTTTGTGAATTGGATTTTATTTCTGCTCGATTAAAAGACTTTACGCTACATTTACTTTTGTTTTCTACCCCGCGAGAACCACTATAAAAAGTGACTTAGATTATGAACTCTATAAAAAGCTACTAAAATGACAAGTATAATTCAAATCTTTTCTCTCGTTTCAACGTGACACGTGGTCAGACAGACAGACTGACAAAAATATATATCTTGAATTCTATATAGATAAGAAAGATTAAGTATTTACATTAAAGTTTCCATAAATTATTTGATGTACGTATTCTTCACCTCCGTTACAATTTTAATTCATGAACGGTTTTAATTAATCATTCTGGATTGGGTTCAATATCAAAGGTCCCGTTTATTTTGTTTTTGGAAATGGATGCATCTAATATTGAATGTATAGTGATTGTAAAACTGTTAGTTTTTTGACAATATCAAGATAAGGTAGATCTTAAATATGGCTTATTCATAATTTTCCAACTTTCGTCTTTTTTAAACGTCTTCGTATTTCATTTTAACCATCTATACTCGGTCTATCGATCATTTTAAATTTTGAAATAATGAATAAAAAAACACCACTTCAAAATTATACGCTGATTAAAATTTATGTAATGTTATAGTATTATACACCACAGAGTCAGAGTAGTTTATATACAAAAAAATACAACTAACAAAACACCTGATAACATCCAGTAACAATTAATTCTACTGCAATCAATATTTGTCATCTTAAGAATCACGTCTGCCGAAGCGAACAGCGGTTTACTGGTTACTATATAAATATAACGCCGACAAGGAACAATTTATGGTGCCTTGCCACTTAAGCCGTCAATATCTTACACCTCACGAGATAAAACTAAATAATAAGTTATAATAACATTACGTTAATAACACAATTTGAATTCAATCCATCCGCCTGTTCACACGTAGCGACATGCGCAGATAAAAGTTATTTGGTCCGACACAAGTTACGACTTACTGCTGGAGATGAATAAATTTAATTAAAGCCTAACTTAAATATCTGGTTCCGTAATAATTTTACTAATACTTAGTGAAAACATATGGATAGATTTATTGGTATGTAATGTTTATATTGCAACGGATTTTGAACCCGGTGTCTAACAAATTTCTACCGCTAAAGCTATTACTTAGGTTGAGAGAACTTGCTTTTTATCGTAATTAGAGATAATTTATAACACACATTAAACATTCTTGTTGATTAACACCACGAAGAACAGCAGATTTTATTTTCATTCATATGATGATAGACAACTATACAAACCTGGTATTGAGGTGCTAAAGGGAAACCCATCATGCAGAAGGTCACTCTATGCCACGTTTACGTAGACGCGCTCTCCAATCTTATGGCCATTTACTCGAACGAGTGTCGGTCTTAAGGAAATTCTGACCAACTTACTGTCTGCTCCAGTGATTGTCAGTAAATATTTGCATGTATTTCACTTTACTATCAAACTAATCAACTTCAAAATACAACTGCAGTTCTATGGTCGATGGTACAGTGGTCGAACACCTCGTTTATAAGCGTATCTGGCCCCAATGATCTTCTGATCAAAACATAAATCTGTTTCAAGCACGCTGCTTTAGAATCAGTAAATGCTTTTTAATACGATGAAAAGGTATTCTGTCTGCCTTTAAAGTCCACTGCTGAACGTTGGCCTCCCCCAATTGACGCCACACACTGATTCTATTGGGGTAAGACCGGCTAATATCACACCTACCCATAATTCTTAGTTATTAGCAACGGATGACAATTTGAGCGGTGGCCTGTCAACAAAGATGTTATCTAAGCGTCGCCTCATCAAGGCGTCTACTAGTTTTTTTGATACTAGATGAGCTTACCTGAATATAATCTGTATAGCCGTTTTATTATGACGATGATTTGAATTGCTAGGGATTCATTTGTGCTAGACTTTTTGCTTTTGTTTTGAATGACATGTATACATTTTGTTCAAGTATTCTAAGTCAATACTTAACTACAATTAATTGATGGTAAGATAGCAATGTAAATTTAGATGGTAAAGCGCACTACGAAAAAATTCACTATTGACTTGTTCAGAATCTGTCTTCAACCATATCTAATAGCGTTTTCAACCGATCCCTAATGTTAATATACTTCATTTGTATTGTTGTCAAGAACGGAATTGAGAGATTTGAATAAAACATTTGAGGATTTTATCTAAATTACACCAGTTACGTGTCTGAGTTCGTCTAATGTTTTCGTCAGGAAGGCGTGTGGAGATTAGGTATCCATTGAGATGTGTAGTGGAGTTGTTTGATGAAATCGTCAACAGTTTTTAAATGTCAGCATGTCTCCCTATTTTTTCTGCAGTTGTCTGGCTTCTACGTTTATGGTCTTCTGTCGCTTGGAAGCGTTGCCAGCCAAGGAGAAAACGGTAAACTCGTTTCCTATATTTAGCTGTAAGTCTTTGTTTCAAATAGGCAGTGAACTTTAAAAATCTGAAAAAGAAAAATCCGGTCGCCAAGCCAGCTAGCAGGTTCTAAATATAATAACAGAAATATATACAGCTTTTTTAGCATCGTCACTAAAATTAAATGATTAGTACCTAAAATAAATACTTTTAAAATTTCTATCATTTTCTCTTCGTCCATATTGTTGTATTAAATTGCTTAGCACACACTCCAATGTCCTACATATTTAAAAAAGAATAACGAAATTTCAATTACTTACAGTGAAAGGTTAATTCCTGGAGTACTATATTAATCAGATACAATAAATGTAGATTAAACAATAAGAAATTAGCAAATTTAACAGTAAAATCATTTCCTAAGTAAAATGTTCAGAAATATGAATATTAAAACAACTCAAAAGTATTAAGATAATTTTAATTTGATTGAAGATTGTTGATTTTGATACGTGACAAAAGAAAATGTTATCCAAGGTTGAGTTTGTGAATGATTTTTATAAAACTCTTATAGGCATAAATATGCCTTATTTACTACTACTACTAACCATGGATATTTAATAACCATTTTGCTTCTAGGCAAGAGGTGTTTGTGGATCGGTACGAAGTAAACAGTTTTATTTATAAAACTTATCTCAATCTCTTACCTCTATTACTAAAATTTTGATTTATAGATAAAGAAAATATCTCTTTGTTTTAACTAGAACTTTTCTATTATAGAGTTATACATATTTGACGTAATCAATACCATATATAACATCATCATACCGACAACATTTAACAAAGTTAACATTTAACTTTTAACAATCATCTTTAAATGTCCTTTGCTGGTAGATAAATTTTATTTATAAATTTGAATACCGATTCGTCCTTCATAAAAGTTCCGTCTAGAAGTTGCTAAACTTGTGAAAGAGGCTGGTATCTTAAAAGGAATTTTAATTAACAAGCCTTTGCAATTATTACTTTTTGTTTACTTTCAAGTGAATTCCAAGTTTCGTAATGAATAAAAATAAATACTTATACTTGACATATTTATTTTATGCTGGAGTATATTATCATCCATCGCGGCAATTACAAAACAATAACAATTAATTGTATTGAATGTGATCAAAATTATTTCAATTAGGTCAAGATTATGTCCGTCAGATCAAAGAGTTTTATGTCAGTCAGGTTAAACTGTGTCTCCATTCACTTTATTTGACCAAACTTTACATATCTGTAGTGCAGTACCTTTGGCATATTTTAAATAATAAGTATAATAAAGAGCTACAATGATTTGATATGATTACCTACGTCTTAACCTATAAACACATTTTTATATGAATGAAACATCGATTTTAACAGTAGGTACTTCAGATTTTATAATCACTGTTATAAATATATTATATACATTTACAACGCCATCTATCGAATCTTATTGTATCTATTGCCTCGTCAAAACAAATACATTACGTATCCAACTATGACTAAAATCGGTTCATTCGCTTAGATAAAAACAAAAATTTAAAAGCAAACTGTATCCATAAAAACGATTACAAACGCATGAACCGAAATGTCTAAAACATGAAACCGCGATAACAGCGGAAAACAATACGGGACAGTTGCACACGATAACCTGCTTTGTGTTAACCGGTTAGAGAACATTTTTCAATGTTATTCAACATGTAATACGATGTTTTAATTCGCTGCAAAAGGTTAGGAAAGAGGTCATGTGATAAGGCGAACGTTTCAAACGGAGGTCGCGTGGAAATTGAAAATTTATGCTCTTTGTTATTTTTATTTATCTCTTAATAACAGTATGAATTTAAATAAACTAACTAAACAAATAGTTTCATATTTAAACAGTATAACTTATGTTTTTTACGCGTTTAGGATATAATGCTAGAGAGCCAAATAACCAGCCGATTAATAGCTTTTTTCGGGGCCGGCAACGCAACGATGACGCCTCCGGTGTTAATGTACCTGCATGTGTTACGTGGCCCGTATTATTGTTGTTTTTAGGCATTCATAAAATAATTATTTATAAAATACCATTATACACGTCAGTTTTTCGCTTCTACTGTTTAACTACTAATTAGAATCATTACTACTGCTTATATAATGCGTATATACTACGCGTCGAAATCTAGATGTCAGTAGCTGCGATTAAATAAGAGGTGATTAGGAAATTAGGACTAATGCTTGTTGTTTAGCGCGATCGTAAAACTTGACCATTGGGTATCTTTATAAGACTTCCTCAATAACAAAAGAAAACAACAATATGACCCTGGTGTAATATTCCTGGTTTAGGGCCCATTTAGGATATGCATTCAAAGACCTATTTATCTTCTTCACTTTTATAATCGAATCCATCACACAGCATGACACTATTGCCAAGCACTTTTCTTGTAAGTGGCCATACTCTACAATCCTTCACACTACCTGGATGAAAACCATTCTGTATTAAACCATCTTCCATCTCGTAACAGTCTTATTATCAGCTCATGTTACACATGTATCGAAGATCAATCAGAACGCTGAAAGGTCACCTAGACATTGGCCTCAGCGCAATGTCAATTATCACCAGCGGTTTGTCAGCACCGTATTTAGTTAGAGCAAACATGCTGAGGCGTTCGGCCTTCGTAGGCGCAAGGTCGGAACATTGAGTCGCTAAACGCGAATAGAAGAGCATTAAACCATAAATTATAAAAAACGAACGTGGTAATTTTATGACGTTCAACTCCAAGATGGAACGTAAATTTAAGACTCGCGCTTAAAGTCGTGGCTTCAAAATTCATTAATACAAACCAGTGTTTTCAGACAAGATCACAGAGCTTTCCCGTATATGCCGGCTGCTGAGGCTTTCGAGGGTAGGAGTTAGGTAGTAGAATTCTATATAATCCTGATCTTCACCCAAGCACTGGATATTTCATAGGATTCCCAAAACATAAAAAAAGGTTTCAAGTGAATAAATAGTACATATACTATTTCATATTGCCAATGCTTGCATACCTCCAAAAAACTCAGTATGTAGTGTTCTAGTCTAGTTAGTATAGCGAAACGGAACTTGGGTTGCTTACTCACACCTTACAAACAAATCAACAATGGAATCGCAGCCTTATTCTATGACAAAAGCATTCGATATCCTTATAGGTATTAATCCTGCTTACTGAGGTTTCAGCCCGGTAAGACGTTTATTAAACATAAATATTCACACAACATGACCTTAACCTTGTCGACCCTAACCCAGTTGGTAGTGACTTTGCCTGCTAAGCGAGGGGTCCCGGGTTCCCGTTCCCGATCGGGACTGACGTCTATGTGACAAGTAATGTTTGTGATGTCTAATTTGTGTATGTCCATGCCACCCGCGACTCAGAGAACCCTGCTAGGGCAAATGTGTGTGTGTTTATTGTTATAACGGTCTTAACATATTCGAAAACGCTTGATATGTCATTTCATGAAACATAGCTGGAGCATTTTCAAAAGATGGTATTTATGTATTTCCCCTGGGACCGGTATTGAAGAAATCTTTTCAGTTTTATGAAAAAATGAGAAGATTAACTGACCAAGAGACCTGAGAAGACTATGGTTTCGAATCTATAGACCACTGTGATCACTTGTAATACGTTTCAGGCCATGAAGACCCAAATCAATTACAAAATAGCTTGAAAACAAGTAAACCTATTATACATAGTTGAAAAAGTAAATGTAAATAAAGTGTAGCATAATATCGTCTGAACTAAAATCAGAGTACAATGACAGACGTCGTGCTTACAACATGAAAATAACAAAAGACCAACGAGCGACAACCTAAGGTCACGTCGACAGGTCATTTAGATGGAGGCCATGAAACATTGGACACCTTAGTAGATCATTTTATGCCAGTGTGTAGCAACCATAAATAAAACGTATTATTTCCACATAAATCTATATTGTGCTGAAGTTGTTATGAAAGAATATAGGTATTGCAGTCTGTACGTAGATAGACCTGGTGTTTGGTAAGTATTGCAGGTCGCACATAGATAGACCAGGTGTTTGGTAACTAAATACAATTAAAACAAACTCTATTTGTTTAAAATTTTTGTATCCACTTATATGTCCGTCTTAGTCTGGTATAGTTTATTCACCTCTATTTTTGCTGCTATGCGAAACTCATAAAAATCATAAATGCTGCATAAAAATCAATAAAATATTACAGTCTATATAAAAATAATTATTTTTATTTTGTTGTTTTTATTACTCAAACATATGAAACTTTCAAATTTCTGTATCTAAGTATTTAGCTCAACATCAACATCCTAACACCAATCAAAATGCTTAGTGGAGCTAATGTAAGCTAAAGAACAAGTACTAAGCACATATTTGTATCGCGTATAATTTTAAAATAAACCACATGTACACATAACTTTTATAGGCGCACTCATATCTTTTAATTAACCGTTTCCTGATGTTAATATATGTGCCCAGTAAACAAGATTATGACTTACACTTCATAACAGAGAATGATACCAGTTGAACTAATTTTAATACATATGAGATATCTGATCTATAATTGACTAGAAAATAATGAGTTATTACTCGATGAAATGTAGCATGAACTGCGGTATAAAAAACGATTATAACTTGTTTGTATTCCATGTATCTCATATCAAATTAACGTGCTAATAACTCAAATACTCGCACGCTAACATAATCAACTTCAACATATAAACCCGCAGATAAAAATTAATCTCGAACGAAACTTGTTTACCGATTAGAAGCCCGACTTTTTCGTACGATAATTTGACACTAATATCGATAAGCGACATTCATTTTACTAGGTACCTACTCATAACTAAAACTCATAACTCGTTGAACTAGTAATTATAATGAAAATTACTTTATCAATCACTTTTTTGTTGAATACCCCATCAATATTACTTTTTTATTCGTCAGCTCTGATAAAAAAATAAAAACATCAACTTTTGTAACTATTGGTTTCCACCTTAACAGATGACCAAGTGGCGCAGAAAACACAGATTTTTGTGACAAAATTTTCAATATGTATGATATTTTCACCTAACATAATTGAACAACAATCATTCCATTTTTTACCGAAATCTAACAAACAGAAAGTAATTCTAAGAATAGTAGATACAGGTGTAATAATAAAAACAATTTGGTATTGAATTTGAAAATCAAATATACACTGCAATCGTATATGCTAATGAATCTATTGCCGTAGTTATTTTTAATCTTTGTTTACTCTATTGTAAATAAATAACAAGTTAAAAGAGTTACTGTTTACGAACTTCACTACCGCACGTTTAATAAATAGCACGCAGACGCACGTGTTGTTTGCATTACCAACTTAAAACTGCAAGCGTAGTGTCTACAGATCACCTACACTTCATGCAGTAACATCGAAGGCTTGTAGTCTATTTGTAAAAAAACGTTGTTTAAAAATTTCGAAGTACAGTCCACTACATTCACACAGTAGTGCAAGTCGGTAGCAAGACCGAGCGGGGTCGCAGGCGCAAGGTCATAACACAAAGGTGTCAGCGTCAGCGGTCATTTGTCACGCGGTGGCGTGTAGAAACTATACCAATAATTACCTGCCAGTGCACCAGATGACATAAATATTTATAAGGCCAGGTAATAAAATATGCTTTTCATTAGGTTTAAGAATACTCTGGCCGAACTATTAATTCAAGGCGATTGAGAATTGTGATTGGCTGTTGCGTTTAATTAATCAGTTAGTTAACTGTGATATTTTTAGATTCGAATCAATTTTTTTAGTTTAGTTATTACCCATCTATGACAAAAATCTCGAAGGAAAAACATTTGATATTTGAATAGTTTAAAATATCCTCTTGCTGATCTATTAATTGAAAACAAAACATTATTATTGAGAGAAGGTAACTGCGTATTTTGTTTTTGTCGGTCTTTAAAAGATATGTGAGTAATATATTATTATTATTATTGCAAAACTAATATGATTGTAAAATAGATAATAACCACCATTTGAAACTCCATTCTTCAATAGATCTAGTGGTGGAGTACGAGTGGGTAATTAGCGAAGGTATAGCTTATTGCAGTTGACAGGCTAATAGGTAATATCCTCTCGACGGAATAC
>DWPT01003184.1:0-14840 GCA_018251895.1 Agathymus mariae mariae | reverse complement strand
CAGGTACTATTTCTATGCGTAAGGTGTAGTTTTTCTGAAGTGAAGCGACGACGGTTTACTTGTTTCTCATAAAGAAAGTTCCTTACGTTTACTCAGTTGTTCACGGTGATAGATAAGTGACAGTTACATACCATTAATGTTGAAGTCTAGGAGCAGAAGAAGTTCTTAGACATACAGAATAAAACAATTACCAAATATTAACAACAGCGAATTGATTTTAAAATACACAATTACTATTAATTATGGTTATTCCAATATAAGAAGTTCTTTAGGATACATGTTTTAAGTATAATACATATATCAGAGATATTATATTGATTTATGAGATATTCTATGTATATAATGACAAATAAACACAGTGGTTCCTTCGGGGTTATGTACCAGGATACATAATGTTTCCCAATTATTCTTCTTACTTGGTATATAAAAAACTATATTGTCTCTTTAATATAAAAGTTGAAATATAATATTCAGAACCTGTCGTTAGGTCTACAGGCGAGTAATATTTTTGTAGTAAATTATTTTCCAGTACATCTAACAATTTAGTCTATGCAAGTTGGTAAAGTTGTCAAGTAGCGCTCATTCCTCTAACTCGATTCGTAAATAATTTTTCGAACTAAAACAATATTGATGGACATGAAAAATCTTAATTTTAAATCAAATTTACAATATAATAAATATATATTAATAAAATAAACGCTTAGATTCTCATACCTACACTAGGATTCCCTGTGTTGCAGGTGGCATGGATATACGAATATCGACGACCCGAGGACAAACATTTATCTGTCACATCAATCTCGGCCCCGGCCAGGAATCAAACCTGGGTCCCCTTGCTTAGCAGGCAAGGTCACAACCAACTGGGCTACGGGGTCGTCAAAATAAATACCTAACATGTAAAATTAATTGTAATGACAATTATAAAAAAAATGTGTAGTCTAATGTGACTCCAAAGTAGTATAGCACTTTATTGATGTAAGAATATTGAGAACCAGTCTCTAATTCCAGATATTACGTGAAAATTTAAAATGGCTGATTAGACTTATGATGGATATAATTCTGTAATTTTAAAGCCAAGTGGCATATTCCGGAACGACGGCAAGAGATGGTATGTCGACTCTGCCTTGGTGTGGTAAATATTGTGGTGATACACTAACATTCTTGTTCAGCGTATAAGCTATACTTCAAGAAAATGCCGCCAGCATCTTAGGTACTGGTGTTTTTGTACATTTTACTATATATTCGTTTTAATGAACCACACAAGTATTAACACATGGAATGCGCCAAGCGTAAAGCGCCAAGTAAGTTACGCGGCAAAATATCAAGACTTTCATAATATAAATCGTCCATATGGGTTTATTGACTAGCAGCCTTATCTGTCGCATAACATACTACGTCTAGACTTGCGATGAAACTAGAACTAGATCATAATTCGGTATTTGACATCATTTGTAATATTCATTCACGTTTATAGCCTATTCAATAACTTTTCCCAGGTAAAGTAAAAATAATATTGTTGTCAAAAAGGAACTGTTGGAAAACTATACATACACACACACATATATATATATTGTCTGTTTATGTTATGACACGGGTTTTCTTAAATTCTAATAAACGGAAAATACATTTGGTTAAATTATAAATAATACGTTGTGAGTTTGGTTACTCATATGGAGATATATCATGAATAAGGTGATTCTAATTTTGGAGATTAATTTTGTGGGTTTAAATAAGAAAACAAAAAACTTCCATCAAGTGCATCATTAATGAAATGCTCTTTATGAGAGCACGTTTAATTCAAAAATCAAATTTAGGTGGTACATAAAAAAATACTATTTTCCTAACCATATCTGAAATTAAGTTAAAAAAAAAAGTCCTCATCTGTAAAAATATCTAGAAATATGATAACTACCTACAATTCCAACAGAATGTGGAAAGAATTGTTTTGTGTAAACAACTCCGTCAATCCTTGACTCCAAGTCAACCTTCATTGCTCGTTGTGTACCCGACTGCTCAATGAAGACGCAATAGCTTTAAGACGGTTTGACTGCTGGCTGGGCTAGCTGCTTTCCTGAAATCAACAGTGAAGTGTTTTTAAAGTGATTTGGATGTAGTATCAGAAAGGCAATTGAAAAGCGTCTATGAATGGTGGTACAAACCAAAAATTAATCTATATAAATCCAAAATAATGTATTTTTCAAATGGTCAATTTTTTTTTCGAATAGATGCCTTAGCTTTGGAGATTATCTTCCGCATATAGATACATAAACTCACAAATAATCAATTTCGCTTTCTCTCAATGTAACAGTGGTGTATATTAATACATGTTGAAAACTTATATTAATTAAGACATTTTGTTGAAACTTTGAACTTTTTTTAAACTTTGAAAGCAAATATAACTATTATATCCTATCCTAAACATTTACTTACTACCTAGTTAGTTTTCAGACAAACTGTAACAAAATTTCCCCTCTATAATCATGCATATTTCAATTTCTTTCACTATGGTAAGTTTCAGAACTCTACCATTGGTTATGTCGATAAACACCTGATTTCTACCTCATGAATACTTAAGTAACTTAATGACATTTCCATGGTAGTGAGTGTCATCAGTTAATTCCTCAGTCTATCTGTATATAAATTATTATTAACGCGTCTGTTATCTGTTAAACTCTTAACTGTCTGTCTAGCTTTCTTTCTTTCTGTATTCTTTATTTATTTCTTTTTTTCCTTTTAGAATCTATCGTGACAGTCAGGCAGTCGGCAGAGAAATTGGGTGACTTTCGTTATTTTGGTAACAAGGTTGTCCATGAGCGGAGATGACCACTTTCTTCCCGTGTACTATTCTCGTTGCTATTGATCTAAAAATAAAAATCAAATCATACACAAAGTCATAAAAGTTTCTGCAAATGTAAGTATAATATACACTATAAACTGCGTGGATGTTGCTTGACGTATACGTCACTGTCCTAATTTAACCACGGACCCCATGACGTCAAACACGTGACCTACTTCATTAACCGTTAGGGCATGTGTGCAATGGTGTTATCGATTGTACGACATTATCACTTTGTAAAAAGAGGACGTAAAGCACTGGTAAGATATATTTGTGCTTCGTTAAATATTTGATTAATTAATCGCACGTAACAGAATGATAAGTTGAACATCTGTTTAATGAAATTCAAATGTTTTATCGTTGACGACCTTGCAACTCAGATATCTATGAGAAAGATCATTGTTTGTTTTCGGGACATGTGTATTTGTAATGTCTAATTACGGTATTAACATAGTAACGTATTACTGTTTTATTTTTTGTCGTGGTTTATGGATGATGTTGTGTGGAAAACGCGTTCGAATACGATAGAGGATAGAGATGTCTATGGATGCCGTTGATCACTTACCAAGGTAGCCTGCTTGGTCGTTTAACAGCTGTTTACATGAAAAAACATTACTCACAACGAGCTCGTACAACTGACAAACGACGCTGAACTATCAAACAAGAAACACATATTCTTTAAAAATAACTCCTTTACTACAAATATCTAAAGCGACATGTTTTGAACTTTGGCATCGTTCCAAACCAAAACACGCCGATTCCGACATTTTACAAATTGTTACATTATTTGTTTAAGTTGAATGCTCCGTTAGATTTATTTTTGTCTATATGTTCTCGTTTGGATAATTGAGGCATTATTTTTATAATGCCCCTTTTATTAGTATTCCCCTAGCGCTAAGTAAGGATTTTCAAAAAAGGTTTAAGAAGATATGTCCTTTACGGCCGCTAAAGCATTGCCTAATCTTTTGGTGACCATTTAATTTAATTACTTGTAATTCACCCATGTTTTCCTTCGGATACATTGATCCTTGCGTTCAGAAATAGTAACGCTTTTAAAACAGCTATTATCAAGTGGTTTTTTTATGTACGTCTTATTTAACTTGTGAGTACATCCGTCTGAGGCGTTTCAGAAGACTGTTCTTTACGCCGTAAAGTAAATTTAAATCACCTTGTTGTAATGATATATTTCATTTTTTTCAGTTTGTGGCTCTAGTAACACTCACAACCCAATCATTTTATCCAAAACCTTAGGAGTTGCAATACGTGTTTGACTGGGTCCAATTGGGATTCTATTCATAGATATAGTGGCTACACTTAACCGTGAGCACGTTCTGCTAGAGTGAACTAACAAAAAACTAAGTTTTTGATTTAATTTAGCAACGAAACTTAATGCCCTCGTGGAGGTCAAATCCTCGTCTGTCGCCCCGCGTAGAACCTCCCGAGATTACCGTAGACTTCTAATGCGACAAAAACCGTAACTGGCCTGTGTCTGTTCGTTGAGGAATAAAAAAAAATTAGGTTTCCTTACATTTTCATTCAATGAGGTAATGACATAGAAAATAATGTGACAGTCTTTTGTCAACCGTGATCTTAAAAGAGTATTTTCTTTCCAGAAAATAAAAAGGATATAAACTTTAACAATACCAATCGTATCATTTTTACTGGCTACATTATTATATAGACGCAAATAAATGATACGATTATTCATGCTTTTGTCAAGGCGTTTTTAAGGGATCCTAATTTGCGGGCTCTTAATCTGTGGTTGAAATAATCTGTGACGGCCATTAATCTAATAATCATCTATGAATAGAATAAAAGAAAGTGACTATTTTTGTTTAACTTGTTCTTAACAACTGTTGCAGTTAAATCTTTTTAATATCGTAATACATTTTGCTGTGATTTTGCATCATTTAAAGAGCTTATTTGGAAAGGTTTATACTAGGTTATCTAGCCAAAAGAATGCAATAAATTTACTGTATAATAGTATGACTATTAATTTAATTTAAAAAATACTACATGAATTTACTGCAGTTACTAAACATAACGAAAATAAATTACTAAAAAATAAATAGTTTTAGAACCAAAACATTTGGTTTTGCCCCATTTTAAGTGACTAGTTTAGGGAAAACTGTGTCAAAGATTTTGAATATATCGCATTATCTTTTAAGTAGTTGTTAATTTCATTGAACATAACGTAGTTTCAAAGAAAATAAACATTCACACACACTTGCGCAGTAGAGTTCCTTGTGTTGCAATCGGCATGGCCATACACAAATTAGACATCACAAATACTTATGACCCGAGACCAAATATTTATCTGTCACTTAAATGTGTGCCCGCCCGGGAATCGAACCCTCGGCTGATAGGTTCACTATCAACTAAGAAATTGGTCAGCAGTGGCTTAGCAACAAAATAAGTCTAGTTCATTTAAAAGAAATACCACCCTGCGACACTTAAAGACTTTACTTAGTGTAGCTTTTATATACTCATTATAAAGCGACTTACCCCAAACGATTTATTTTAAATCCACGTTTCTTCAAGTAAACATGTTTGTCGTTAAACCATCGTGAGAGTAGTGCCTCCAAGGATATATATGAAAGACCTCTGTGTAAAGACTGTTTTGCTAGTTTTCGAAACACAAAGTTGTGTGTGCACATTTCTGTGGAGAAAAGTCGAGCGGTTACGAAAGAATCTATTATTCAAATCTAAAGTTCTGTACATATGGTGCTTTTTCATTATATTTAAATCGTTACTGTACTTTGATTATCTGTAAATCTATACAAATATTATCAAATGAAATTAGTCAATTGGGTTATATGCTAAGACTAATCTCGAAACCACGGTATCTATTTGAAAATATCTTTTACCATTTGAAATACAAAGACTATGTACCATTAAACTCGAACAAAGTGCGCTACACTCTCTATTACAGCCTCCGATTCGATAAACGTGTTTCAAATAGGCACCGTATATAACAACTTCTCACACAGTACCGGATAATCTCCCAGTAATCACAGGAAACTCCAAAAGTCATATAACGAGTTCAGATTGCCTGTGCTCGCTTCTGTTTCAAAGTTTCATTTACAGCTCATCTAAATTCATACCTTCGCAATCATATCATTATTTAAATGAAACATCGTTTTATTTTCTATATCGTCAAATATCAAACTCTTGGTTCTCAGCAACAGGTTCTCTTGGATGTCGAGTCAGACAGCTCGCGAAACAACTCATAAGGAACCTTTTAACATCTACATACGTAAATAAAAAAAATATTCTAGAACTCTTTTCAATGTCTTTCAATATTTGTACTAAATTGCATACAAATGTAATTTTTCATATTTATCAAAAAAAGTTTAATTTCATACAAATATATTACGGCAAATGTACCGGTACAGTCAAATTAGTCGCACGACTTCGTAAAAATACCATCGCAAAGTCTCAAAACAAATCGTATCACTACAACCAATTCCTTACAGTGATAATCGGGGTTGATGAATTGGTGGCGCGACTTCGTTTGGAATGGCAAATGATAACTTTTCGGTAAGCTGTAATATTTCATAGGGTTACCCGGAATGTACGTAAACCTTTATGAACATAATATTGTCTTATTACCTGGAGTGAGAAAGCATACATTATTTTTCACCTGGTTACATTTTAGTAGATAACATTTTTTTATACTTTGCATAATATTTCCCGAAGCAAGATGAAAGCGGGTTATTAGTCGAGAATATAACTTCACTGAAGTAAATGATAATTAAATTACCATTAATAATTAATTAATAGGCTCATAATATTTCAAATCTATAGTTTCGTACGAGATTTTGCAGTCGAAAACTGTTAGAAACGCGAAAAATTTAACCAATTTTTATTGTAACGTAATATTATAATAACAACTAATCAGTTATTCCAAGAAATCCATTTAAATGTAAGTCGCTATCGATAACAATTAGTATAAGTACAGAATTCAAGAAATGTTCGGCAGTTTGCGTGATACGAACTTTTCTTCTGTTATCGGCTCCGAAGGCACATTATCTCTGTTATGTAAGTTTGTTCGATGGTTTGAAGGCCTATCTTTGAACTTAGTTAAGACTTTTTTCGGTTTTTTAGTAAGAATGTAACTAAAAACCCATATAACACATACCATGAAACCAGGAATAAGGCTAAAGTCATGGTATCAAGTTCAAAGATTTAGTAAATTTAAGGGCTCGTTCGATGTAAAATGTTTATAATAAAATTCAAGTTCGAACGTCGGGTTGTATATTGTTAATGAAGATGTTAATAAACTGTTTAATGAATATGTTAAGAAATGTTAAAAACGAGAGATGTAGTTGGACACCTGGTTGGAACGAAATTTCATTCCATTTTTATTACGTATTAAATAAGCTAAATGAAATAAATGAACATCGTTTGAGAATAATTAAATAAAAAAGAATGAATATTTTTTTTATATAACGGGTACTCACGATACGGTTTATTTCTATTAATGAAGTAATCTTAAACAAATTGTGATTGATATATAGTTTTAAGTTATGAAAATATTGTTTATTTTATTCTATTGCATATTTATAAAAATATAAACCTCATAATCAGACGATCCCATAGCCCAGTTGGAAATGACCCTGACTGACTCACAAGAAGTCACTATTCTGTCAATAATTGTAACCGACACGTAAAACAGTTCCAAGTATAAAGCCCTAATTTCCAACACAGTGAAATTCGAGGGTGTTCTACCATAGCGCCAATACCTTAGCTAGGTTCCGTTGTACCACGAGTCATAGCAACAGTGCTGCCATCACTCGGGTCACGTGCTACGTAGCCAATGTATTAATGACTGTCTCCCGAATACATGTTATATCTGAACAACCTAGGATAATGTAATTTAAATAATAGTCGTAATTTGCTACAAAATGAAATGATTTTGCTGTAAGAAAGCTCTTATTCAGGCCGTAACAGAAAACTGGGTTCAACCACACAATCGATTTAAGCGGATGAACAAAGCGCTTTGATATTAAAAATAACTAACAGAGTAAAAAACCAGTCATGGCTAGACGGACTAGAAACAATAGAGTTCCGTGAGAGAATGAACGTTCGCAATTTAAATTTAAAAAAAGGATTACGGTTTTATAAACTAATAAACGACGCGTAGATATTCTAACTATGTCTGTAACCATCTAAAGTTACTTACTTCCCTTTGTTGTATGAATGTCTCGAACATGAAATGGAATGGAAATAAAATAGGAAGTTAGTATAAAAAATAATAAAATGTCTTTTATTATATTATTTATCTCTTAAATGTCTTTCTAACATTTGCTACCTTCATAAATAACTGTAAATAATTACTGTTCGTAAATAATTACATAAATACAGCGTAAAATATTACCTTAAATCGATTTCGCAGAATCTGTTAATTGAGGATAATGGAGCATCGAACTCTTGTTGAAGCTTCTTCGAGTTTATTTCAGTAATTGGATGAGTTTTCATAAATGTGACAATCTATTAACATATTTAATGGTGTTCGAAGATATCTTTATTATTGTTACCATTGAAAAAAGTTGCCCCGAAGTTGAAAGATTGAAAATATAGAAGAGTAGTTACTAAATTAAATTTGGACATGGATCGATTCTTAATACGTGTGCAAATTTATGAATAATTTAGATGCCTGAGGGTGAATATTAAATAAATTAAATGTTTTCAGAACGTTCATACATTATATTTTAATAATACATTTAATACGTAATAAATTAAACATGCACACCCATATATATGTATGATGGATACATAGATAGAGTGCAATGGTAGCCTAGTGGTGTGACCATCGGTCTCCCGCATGGGCGACTCGTGATCGTATTCTAAACGAACCTGTAATTTTTTTAATTATGTCCATACTACAAGTAATTATTTCATTCGGTGAAGAAAAACATCGTGCGGAAACCTGCACACCTGTAAGGTCTCCAGAATGTTCTCGAACAGATGTGAATATATGCCAGTATGCACATGGTAATCGTGACAGATTATGGCCTTAATTCCTCCTATTGTGACAGAAGACCCGCGCAAGCTATGCGATAATAATAGCTCGTATTCATGATGCATAACTACCATACGTCCATTTTATTAAAGCGTTTCGCCAATCGCGTTAAAGATAGAAATTAACGAAACACATATAGGCGCATATTTTTACGTAAATCTAAAACTAAATTAAATGAATTAGAGGAAGCTCAGACCGCACCTAGGGAGAGCATTTTTATTTAAATAAAAGATCCGAATTCTAACTCTAAACTATTTATATACCAAACCAATTTCACGTCCTGTCAGACGAAGGTTGACATGACAACACAACCCACTTCGTATGAGCAGTCCACTAGTGAAGCCGTCTTGACTCGTTTTTATTGACAATTTTACCTATATTTATTGTGATAAAGTTATCTTAATACAATAAAGCTACAAAATTATCAGTTAAAGCGACAATCTTTTAACAAAATTATTATCTTTCATTCATCTTTGAGTCGATTTCAATCGCTTCTATTCATAGTATAGTATATATCTATAATTATATGTTGTTGTACAACGGAAAGACTCAGGGAGCAGTTACTTCTTTCGAAGTCGCTAGGTTCTGAAATACATCCCAGCTTAACCCTAACGCTTTATGTATAAACACAATGGAAGGGTTCTTCATATATCTGGATATCACCCTTTTTAAATGAACTCTGTACAATTACGAGTATTTAAGCTATTTCGGTCATTGTATTAGAGACTAGGTTCACAGCGGGTTCACTGCTTCGTTCTTGGCTGGCAATTCATAGATAAATCTTCTATAATGACAGATGTGCATAGGCGATCTCGATCATTTTTCGATTGCTGAATATGAACATTTTAATAATACAGAAATATTTTTTTTATGGAAATAATATATGACGAACGAACGTTACAATTATAATAATGTCGATTTGAGAAAAATTTACTAATTTAATTAACGGATGAATCTAATTAACGAAAGAATGTTATTTATTTTGTTAAGAATTAATTATTATAATTGACCTTCAAAACATCGCGACCTAATTAAAATTCGGTTACCGAAAATCGAACGGAACTCAATCAAACTTCCAAGAAAATCCGTAATTTACTTACAGCGGGAAGTTAGATGTAAAAATACTATAGAAGCCGTATTGAGTAACCAGCAAAGCAAATGTTGCGCATTTTCCCAACAATAAATTTACTTCTTAATCGATTCCACAATACATAAATCGTGTAAGTTGAAATCTTGAAAGAAAATATTCTTGTTTGCGAGGGTGCCTGACGGTACCAATACGATGCAGCGGCATGCAAGCATACGACCTTGGACTATGATGCTAGGATCAAATATGATCATACTATCAATCCTCAGGTTATTCATCGATAACACAATGTTCATATTTATAAGACTTCTTAAAAAAATTCTGCGTTATTTGGGATTCCTTAATGTAGACGTTACGAGTATCAATATGCTAAATAAAGCAATAGCCTCCATAGGCACTCACACGACATCTTTCACGTGAATTACAACCGTGTGACCACTTAAAATGAGATGATTTTTGCTATAAATAGCAGCCAAACGACCAGACGAGCTATCTGATGGTAAGTGGTCACCGTCGCCCATCGACATCAGTAAGACCAAAGGCATCACTGATACGTTGTCGGCCAGGAAATGAGAAGAAAGATAGAAAGAAAGTATTGGCTCTCGAGCCTCCAGCCGGAACACGACGAATCGTTTGACTGCTGACTCAAGCAGGAGAACGGTAGCTAGCCAGACGGGCTTCACGGAGAGATAATAATACCAGTAATAATATTTATCGCTTGATAATAATACTGATAATATAAACTTTACATGATAGCCCTACCAAACAGGCTGGCGTCTGTCGCCTCATATGACACCCTATTCTGCCAGCATGGAATTGGGGTCAGTATTCTAGACCGCCCCTATACAGCCAACACTTTATAACTTTTTACTATAACAATACAAATTGGTCAGTAGGTACTGTCTCTAACAAACTTCCAGAGCAGCGAGATAAAGCTGCAGGTCATCGCAGTTGTGAGAAGAGGCCTCGACTGCAATACTTTAATGAGCACATTAACTACATCGATTTAAGTGGGACCATTAAATGAAATGAGAACATTACATTAAACTTTGTTCAGCCATTTGTCGCTATTACCTTCTAGTAACTCTCTCAATGTCTTTATGGGAATTCTAAACTCGAGTAAACTCGGGCCAAACGATCTTTTTGTCCAAAGGGTTTTAATCAAGATTCGTTGTAATTAAGACGTGATACCTAAAAGGGTTCTTTCTTTCTCAGTTTGTTTCTCATCTTAATAATTACTTTTAAACCTATTAAATAATATATCTACGAATGTATTATATAAATCAACGTTACAGTTATTGTGAAAAGACAACTTTTCGGATGTAAGAAGTTCCCTCTATTTCTGGGTCCGTGGAAACTTCCTCTACGACGAGCCTATGGCGAACGGTCTGTGGTGAAGGTCGCTGGACTCACTCAGTTCAATCCTCATAATACTCATAGAAACATACAAGGTTTAATATGTTTTATTTGTCTTCTTATTTTATTTTTTAGAATAAATACCTTTTTATGTGTGTGGCTAACCAACAAGTGCTTAATACTTGATAGTCAATTAATTGCCATGGTTATAGACATCCAAAATATCAAATCTATCACCGATGTTACCGAACAAGATGGAACCGTGAAGTGATCTATTTATAGCAACCGTTATGCGGTATAAACTCGGTTGCTTTTCGCATGCATGCATAAGTATTGTCGAGATTAAATAAACAATTTTACCAACCGGTATAGAATACACAATGGTTGGTTTAAAAGACATCACAAGCGATCTGACTTCTGTTACGCGTCAGTTGTACCCTGGTGCACCAGGATCAAGACTAATCGAGGAAAGTAAGTAAAAGATAAAGGATATTTGGTAAATGACAAGGAGGTCTGGAAATAACAGTGACGAAACCAGTTCTGCGAAGGTTTAAACTTATTTTTAATTGCCATATGTTGTTTTGAAATATGTGCTAAGAAGTTTCTTTCGCCGTTCTTCTCTTTCATGTTAAATCACCTTTTCGAAACGGTAGTAGCAGCAAACCTTACATCCAAATCCATCTTTAATGTTTTTTCTCTAAATATTTTTTTCTATTACATTTTATATTCTTAATAATTATATATAAAATTATGACAAATAAATTATAAATAATAATGCTAAATGTTGCATGTCATCATATCTAGACGGTAAAATCAATGTGTTTGATATATTATACTAATTAAACATCACGAACTATTTACTATTAGATAGGTAGGAAATGTAGTTAAAGATTTGTAATTAAATCTTAACTGAATTAAAGTTTAACTTTAGTAGAACTGAGTACAGTTTGAAATTGAACTGGGCAAGTTCATTTGTTTATATAGGCTGTAGTTGAGGAGATTCATTCGTTATTTTTAAGACTGCAATTGAAGTACATTTGCCAGAAATGTTGCCATTGTATTTATCGGCGTTGTTCATTGGCAAATGTACGAGTACCTATCTTGTCGTAGCTACTGTGAAATAGATTGAATGTTCTCCACCAGATTGCTTCATTGCCGGTCTACCATGACGGAGGGAACTAAAATGGCTGTGTTTGAACCATTTAAACATGTGACCATGCCTCTGTCGAGGTCGTTGACCAAAATTATTCACTTAAACTAACGTGGCTCGTCTGCTATTAATATAAATAAAAATAAATGTTAAAACTGATAACCTCTCCTCCTCCTCTGCCTTGCACTCGACGTGACTAAAGTACGAGGAACTCACGAAAATTTACCATCAAGTACTCTTTTCAGCATCGCTGAAAATTTACCTTTCACTCAAATTGATTCACTTTTATTGAAAGAGTAAAACGAGCTTGTTCGTGTATTGAATCATTCGCGTTTATTAATAAGGACAGGCAAAAGTGAACCGTAAAATTTCTACATGATGACCTTTTTGCATTGACCGGCAAACGGGAGACCGTTTGCTATGTACGCAAGTGTATCGTGTTTACCAATATCTGATGATAGTGTGTACCTTTTCATCTTTTACCATTTCAGCACTCATAGCCGCTTGTATAAATCAAATGAGTGATCGAGTGTAGTATCTTTAAGTGCGGACGGTAATTGCGTTCTAGATTACTAAAGTTATATAAAAGTCGGTGAATCAACTCGGAAGCTTTCGATCCGCAAAAGCAAAGATTACGCTCGCATTGGCTTCTAACCTCTGCACAAATTCACATTGAAGTCATGGAGCACTCTTGACCTGTTCAAGTACGTGAAACCCAAGCAGTGTAGTGACGGTTATAATACATGAAAGCTTCAGTATCAATCCATTAGCTACTACATTGGTTAGGCAGGTCCCTATGAAATACGTATTGTGTTCTCGTGTGATGACAACGCGAACAATGTCATTAAATTCACTTTCATTACGAGTACTTTTCTAAATGTGTACATTTAATCTGTTGTCGACACTGAACCGTACGTGGACTACTGCGAAGCTCAAATGCGAATTCACTGCTCCCATATTTTTGATTCGCGGTTTTCGCGGTAGTATAAAAGCCGTAATAGGATCGAAGATAAATAAAAAGATCTTGCCAAACACAAAGTAAACTGTTGTCAAACTATTAACTTATACTTTGAAGTTATATTATTGTACTCTATTGGTTTTAGTAATATCTCCTGCAAAACCCCCGGGGAATTTAAGGGTCATTACTTATAAACAGTAATAATTTAGTAGTAGTAGTAGAAGTATGGTTAGTTTCAGCAAGTGGGGCTCGGGTTCGAATTTTGCACGTACTTTTTATAGCGATATGAATGAGCTTTTACAGCATATGGATGGGTGGTAGTGACCACTTACAATTACTAACCATCAAATTGCCGCTTTATTTCTTTAAATAACCGATAAACTAGCAGAGCACTTGATGGTGAGTGGTCACCACTCTCCTTGGACATCAAAAGTATCAACAAAGAATCGTAAAAGAATCACCGTCCCGCCTATTACTGACTCTTCAGTACTGCTTCCGAAACATGTAAAAAAATTTATTGTTGATTCTAGGAGGGTGCTAGATAGGTAAAGTACCCTGCCAGCTCGAATACTGTGCGGATTAAGTTGTGTAATACAGTAACCAACGTTACCCAACAGGACGGACTGTTTGTCAAAGCGTCAATCGTTTTATCATAAAGAAGGGAGCTTGGCTTAAGCTCAGCGATGTATGGAACCCTTTACAGCCTAAATATTTCAACTGTTTATTTCTTGGCCATTGATATTAAACAATTCACGTCTCACCGTGCTTCCTCTTAGTTCCTCTTTTGCATTTCCCTGTCTCAGATATTACTGGTATGCCTTTGATACTGTATGTATGTAAGACTTCTAGTTATATGTGTTGTTCGCGATTCAACGATTCGAAAGATCCGGGTCGTAAGAACTGTGGGAACGAACGGGTAACAATAGCTAAAATGATCCGTTCGTTCAATACAATCGTGAACAAACAGATACGAATGTGAAATGATTGATTGATGAATCGACCCATCTGTGCTGGCGTGCTATCGAATTGTGAACGAATTTAAATGAATGTGAAATGATTGATTCACAGATCGACCCACCTGTGCTGGCGTGCTATCGAATCGTGAACGAATTTAAACGAATGAGAAATGATTGATTCACAGCTCGACCCACCTGTGTTGGCGCGCTTTCAGATCGTGAACGAACTGAAACGAATGTGAAATGATTGATTGACAGATCGACCCACCTGTGCTGGCGTGCTATCGCATCGTGAACAAATTTAAACGAATGAGAAATGATCGATTCACAGATCGACCCACCTGTGCTGGCGTGCTATCGAATCGTGAACGAATTTAAAATAATGAGAAATGATTGATTCACAGATCGACCCACCTGTGCTGGCGTGCTATCGAATCGTGAACGAATTTAAAATAATGAGAAATGATTGATT
>DWPT01003183.1:0-14842 GCA_018251895.1 Agathymus mariae mariae | reverse complement strand
GATGTCCGTGGGCGACGATGACCACTTACCATCAGGTGGCTCGTCTGCTCGTTTGTCGGCTATTACCATAAAAAAAATGTATTTTTATGCTCTTTTATTGGATTTCAAACTATCCATATAACATTGCTATACAGACTTATTACAATTATTGTTTATACATAAGCCAACATTACATTGTTAATAATCAAATCACTCACGAATACCTGCCAATTGTGTGAGTTTGTGTCTATACGGAGGGTAATCTCCAGAACCACTGAACTTATTTGAAAAGTTCTTTCACCATTTGCAAATTACATTATTCCGGATGGACATAATCTGTATCTATATACTAATAATAAAATTCTAACTGATCGCTTTCTGTACATGAACGACATATGCGAAAAAATATTATTACGGGGCCTTTGTTAACGCAATAGAACCCATAACAATAGTTGTCCGAATTTTTGTCTGTTTGTCTGCGCATTTGTTCGCGCTAATCTAAGAATCGGCTTAATCGATTTCGTTCTGGTTTACACTAATGTATTGCAGTAAGCATTACTTAAAACTTAAGGATTGTCTCATTGCAATCCGTCCATAAATAAGAAAGTTATGAATTAATATATGTACTATTAATTCACAGAACGAGATATACCAAGAAAAATACAGATACTATTTATAAGTGTAAGGTAGTTTTTCCGAGGCGTTGCGAGGGCATTTGCTAGTTTATGATAATACTGTAAAGATCCTGAATCTGCACATCGTAATATTGTTACGTGTCAGGATACGCAGGTTCGTGAAATGCTAGAATAGTTCTGCAGAAACTCCAGTTCAGTTCCACAGTCGTAGCCGCACTAGTTAGATCGCAGGCGTTGTGCTATGTAAGCTCTTCACAATTTGGAATTTGATATTATGTAAATCTAAGGCGTAGGTTTTCTGAAGCGAAGTAAGGCCTGGTTGCTAGGTAAGGACGTACTAACGAGTTGTATGTACTCTATAACACACCGAGAGGGCAACGTCAATAGCCCACAATGAATAGCAGGGCACGCAGTACTGACAGCAGAAATAGCATAAATACCGTCAAACAACATAGTTCTGCACCAAAACTATCTCGCGGATCGTATCTCATCTCACATTAAGGCAAAGTCCAATTTGGCCACGTCCACGTTTGGGAATATTACTGACAATAGGCACGCGGGAGTTATGTTTGTGTTCATCGAACCAAGTAAATAGTATGTTATAGGCACGCAAGTTACAAAAGATTGTAAGACTGCGGAATTCGATCCCAGACCTAGGAGTCGGAGATAGTAGTTCAATCGTTAAGTTAACACCTCCATATCATGATAGTGTGTTATATGTTAATTTTACGTAATCAGCAAGCATGAGTAGCGTACACTCGCGCCGGTCGAATCTCTCCTGTCGTTCTCCCCCCTTAGAATACGTCGTGTTTACAATATAAAGTTCAAAGTAAATTGTAATGTAATATGTAACTCGTGTGTACGAAACAATATATAGTGTGTACAATGTACATAACATATATAAGACTGATTAGTGGGTTACTAGTAAATGCGATGGATATTTGCAGGATTACGAAGGCACATACTGCTGCTTCTTAAGATTCAGTGACTTGGCAAATACTTACGGTAGCTTTTATTATTTTATCGTATCCGTCTGTTAGTAAGTTCGGCTGTCCGATGTCACAGCTATTATACTCGGAGAATAAATAATTAATTACATACAAACATGAAATTTAGAAGACGTAATCGTAGGGGAGAAGACGTAAAGAAGTAATCGTAGTGAAGCTTTTACCTTTAAACTGTGTAGCGATGGGTAATTCCGAAAATTATTTGGGGTGATAGGTTTTAGAAACATTATAAACAAAACAGATTGTATAGCATGGGATAATTTGAATTGTTAATTAAGTTGAATATTTTTGCATTTCGTTGTGTTAGGTACTAGTCGTACGTGTTCGATAGTGTTACTATGAAATACAAAATTATTGTTGCTGTCGATAAAACGAATCACTTTACTCATCCCGACCACGGTACCCTTCAAGGTCCGTGACGCGCCACGTACTTTGTCCTTTTGACCGTATTGTCTCCACCCACCCTACACTAGCATGTAATGGTGAGGGTGGTATCAGCTTTTTAACTGTATGAAGTTCACATCATGACCACCACGCACGTGTATTAACGGAATTAGACTGCGTGGTATAGGCTGTTACCAGGAGGATCCCATACCACTCTCTCATCTAATGTCACGAGTATGGAAGATAGGCTTGGACTTGAGGATAAATGGAGCCGCTTATACCCCAAGCAATAACAAAATTACTGCAATCACTTTACCACAAAATATTAATAAAATAAAGAATATATCGTCGATGTAACTTTTCTGACGCTACGCAGAGCCGGGTCCTTAACGACCGCGTCCTTCATATTTTGAATACTTACGCGAGTTATAAGAATTTACGCGTCACTTAGGCGTGCGTAATGGTGCGTATAAAATCTTATGACCACTCCACTCTTATGTATTGACTTTTACGTCCGTTCTCTGGGGGCAGGCAATACAATGCGAATGTTTAGTGCCAGGGATAAATGGAATAGAGTCTGTACTATGATAAAATTGGTGTGTGAGTGAAGTTACACTTTATTTGTACGTATAAACATAATGGTATTCTTTGACAGCCGTGGTATTTTTAACGAACAGAATTCTGAATGCGAAATATTTACTAAGCTTTAATAGAATGCCTATACCAAGATGCTTAGTTACAATCTGATATGATCAAGGGAAACGCACGCCGTCTGTCTTGTTTGTTCAGAGCGGTGCGTACCGTAATAAGAGTTGAGGCACACAGGACTTCAAATCGTGGCTTAAAAAAATCTTATTATCTTGACGCATAGATTTTTAAGGTTCGACTATTATAAGCAAACAAATTAGGAAGTTTAATAATTATGTAATAAGAGAAGAAGAAGGATCTCATGGATTGTAAATATAAGGGACGGGCTGAAGGTTAAAAGCACAGATAAGCTGGTTGATATGTCTGCTGATAAAGAGACTTTTCGATAAATGGTCGCCGACCTCCTTAATGTAGGTGGCGAGTGAAGAAGAAGAAGAATTATTGTATCATGTTGGTTATTTCTATCAACTTTAAATTAATTATATTATTTATCATTCCATGGAATGGATGAAAAAAAAATGTTACATGGTGCATAATGGTTACATAGTAGGCAAACCTTTATTTGTTTTAGATAATGCTTACATGTGTATCTTAAAGTTATAATTAATAAATAAAAACAAAGTACTAAATCAATAGATACAAGCGAGATATATTTATTGAAAAGCCATTAAAATAGTTGAAAACATATTTGAACTGAGCATGATTACGATTGATAAAATAAACAATAGAGGGAATCTATTACAGATAAATCAGGAGGAGGAACACGATTGAGCAATAAATATCAATGAGTTTAATGTTCCCGCGCAACACGCGATAACTGTCAAACGCGTCGCCATGTTGGCAGCCATCTTGATTTATGGCGTTCTGTTGTGAACTGTCAATAGGTTGCGCGATAAATGAAGGATCGATAATAGTGGCGGAGGCGGGATAGTTTTGAATATACATAGATATGATGTTATTCCAAACAATGTAAATATTGAAAATTTCATGAGTCAATATATTTAAGTTTGTATTTAAGTAGTAACTTTTTTATTTTTACTGTTAACAAGCTAAAATTGTGGACAATTATGATCTTTGACATAAACTTATGTAAAACCTAAAAGTGAAAATGCTCAATGTTATTTTGATGGCGTGATACATTGATACATACTAAGTTGAAAGTCAAACTGTTTAGTAAAATTCATTAAGGAAATTAGTAGGTACTTAAGTATTTTTTATTTTATTGGAAAGCATTACGTATTAATGTAATCATGGTAATATTTATAATAGTAATTGACATGTGAATTCTAATATCCCATAAAATCTACTTTCAATTCCCATTCCACTATTTTATTTAAGCAATAAAAAACTTTGATAAGCTGGAACTGTATGAAAATTTTTATCACATACCTTTCAAATAGAGACTTTACATTCAAAGCACTGGGCTATCATTTTTGAAGAAATGTCATAATGCTTATCAATAGTTCTCTGAATTCTTTATTCATTAATTTTCTTACTAATGTCACTACATATACCTATAAAAAACTCGCGTTGTTTTACTAAACAAAACATTTGTTTGGAGACCTGTTAAGACTATCAGTTTTGTTGGTAGTACTCACGAAAGGTCAAAGCAATCAGACGCTAGGTAAGGAAGTCGTTGTCAAGTCAATTTAGGTATAGTGAACTTAACTGCCAAAGAATATTGGTGTTACGTATACCCTACAGTTTGACTTGGTCAATTAGGTTTTTGGCGTTTAAGTGAAATTTGAAACGGGAACTGGCGTGGTGATGGGCCGGAGTTGGGTTATATGATAGGACTCACAAGATCCTTCTTAGCAGCTATTAGGTGTATATGGGAAGATCCAGGAACTTATATGAATGTATCGCTAAATTGTGTGTCTAATAGGTATTTTGTAGACATGTTGACTTTCGCACCATTAGGCTAATAATGCTATATTATTCAGAAATAATATCGCGTACTCGCTTCGCTTACGCTTTCAAATAGTACCCGTATCAGAAACTCAGATTCAGATTTCGGTAGATAAGGATTAGAAATACAGCAAAAAAAATCAATTTTTTAATCTGTATATCGTTAATTAGCCATTGCGTATAAAAAAAGTGTTGTAGGTACCTAAACTTGCAGCATCTATTATTAGGATAGCGTATTATGAAAAAAACTTATTATATTACAATCGAGATACGTTTATTAATATCATAAAGTTGTCATACGTATGTTATTTAACGTTATTGTCAAATTCATTGATATGTGATATTGTCACTTGATGAAAACTGACCACTGAAAAATTTTCTGAAACTTTCTATTCTACGTAATCGGCTACGATGTATAGACATAGTCTATGCCACGTCCAAATTTCTTAACTCATTGTAACAAGGCAAACTTACGCAACAGCCGATGGGCACGTATTGATCACGACGCTCAATCAATTGATCTATAGCCTCTCCATAAATTTAAGATGAAGATGTACACGGCTCAATGTTCTGAAGGATTCCTAAAGGGACGCTTCAAGGAGAAAAAATAAAACATGGTTTTAATGACACGTAAGAAGGTTAGGGATAAAGGGAAAGGAAAGACGGTCTGATAACGTGTAGAACAGAATCGTTGTTACCAGTAGGAGAAACGAAAAGGAAGATGGTCTGATGACGTTACGACTAGAAGACAGGAAAAAGAAAACGATGTGATTAGGTTTACGAAAGGAAAACAGTGTGTTGCTGCAGTGAAAGCCACTGATACTATGGAAATAATATTTAATATAGTCTAAAGTCAAGTGCCTGAGGACACTTCACTATTTTTAACACATTTGGGTATATATATAAAAGGGGACTATTCAAAACAGGGGACTATTCTCATTCTATTGAAAACAATCCAATCAATTCGGTATAATAATTTAGCAAACTTAAAGTGGTCGTATTTATTTACCTATTTACTAGAGACGATGTGTGTGATGTGTGTTATAACCGTGTGTGACAGTATTTTTCCTAGTCTTAGCTATGAGCGTTCATACCCCAACTATTTGCGTCAACTGTAAGTGATCGACAAGATTAACCAATGTCAAACAAGGTCAGAAGTTTATGGGTGTCTATTAATGAAAAAAATTGCTTCAGCAATTCCGTAAAAGATGATTAACTATCTTTAGATATTAGCAGTTAAGCCATGTTACATGTCCTCGGTTGACGTCGAAACTTCATAACTTGGGTCGGTTACTAAGCGTCCCAGGAATCTGCACTTATGTAGCAAAGCGGAGCACATCTTTAGAGTCAATATGACTTGCTTCAGCGAAGGTAAACATCGTGAGGACAACTGTCTACCTAAGAAATTGAAATAGTTCGTAGACAGGTACATGAAATATCCCACTTCGTCATACACGGGCGTGGTGGCCTACGACCGTTACCGTTATCTCTCTTGTGAGAGGAGATTCGAACCCACCAAACGGTCAGAGATGCGGGCATTGGAAATTGTCCCGAAAGATGTCGTAAGATAAACAACATTGAGCAAAGTGGCGATGAATGGGAAAGAAAACTAGAAAACCCGTTTTCTCGGAGGCAACTTAAATATCTGCTAGAAACTTACCATAATATTTTGAAACATGCATGTCGTCCCAACCTTAATTTGCCCATTGGAATAAAGTACAGCAATAACTTATCTAAATGATTTTAAACGTAGGTTCCGTGTGACTACCTCAAACATATGGTATATAGTATGTAATATAGTACTAGGAAGAACAATAAACTTGCAATAATTATAATAGTATCGATAAAATTAAAAATGTCGATATCTCGCAATTATCATCAATCACCATTATGTTTACGATCGTGAAATATTGAAGTCACGACATCACATTACGCTTGTAAGTATCAATTTATTTATGGCCAGTGTATCTTAAAATACAATCGCGTTCAAGTATGAATCCTTGAGAAGCGGAAAATTTCTGAACTTCTTCGTCACAGTTTTATTACACATAAATGGAATACTATGGAAAGATCTATGAAATATCGTACATAGTATAGTCTTGTTTTATTAACCAGAAACGCGTTTGTCAGGATGTTGTATTTTTTATAGTTGATTCAGTGTGTATAATCAGAGATCAGTTTTAATACCACTAGTAGATTTTTGATAGGACTTCACAAATACTATCTAACGACAGAAATAGTAGTATTTGGAAGGTTGAAAGGAAAATGGCCAGCTGGGGATGGTGCGTAGATATATGTGCGCTGTTGCATTAAACCTACCCGTAACAATCAATGTACACGTGTTTCGATTTTACCTACATACATGAATCATCCATTCAGAGATTAAATACAGTAGAAAAATCGTTTAGCGTTATTGCACAAGCACTTGACTTTAACACTCTCGTTCATCCAATAATCACCTGATCCAGATTGCATTACGTAACTTATTGGTCGCGTCGGTACGCTTGGCTCAACCCGAAAGGTTACGATTGAAGAGGAACTAAGTAGGAATAAATAAATATAAAAAAACGATGTACGGAAATGTTTTTTTTCAACGCTGGTGATACATTGCCTATGTTAGTAACGTTCATAGGCAACTCCTGATCATGAGATAGCCAATGCGATAATATGAATTTGTTGGCGAATTTATTCTCGTAGAAAATAATTTAAAACAAACTTCGACTTTAGTGAAAATAATTCCATAAAGAAAACCTTTGAAAACCTTGCGTTTAGCTCCATCGTTATCCATCAACGTCGTAGCTACAGCTGGTGAAAGCGCTGTCGCGACACAATGGCGGGGCCCAACTTTGACATTGTCACTGTCATGACAGTACCAAATTCAATATTGATTACGTATATTTAGGGCGAGCTATTTATTTTCCACGTCTACTGTACTCCCATCCAATATCATAAGTAGAACGACTAATATTTTTATTAAGGTCTCTTGTCAATCACCTTGTAACCTCAAATTAAATAAATTGAAGTAAATTGTTACCTCAGAACTCCGTCGTTTGTTAGCAAATTTAGATAATTACTTTTTTGTTTGAGAGGATATAATTAACTATTTGGACCCACTTAAATTTGAAGTAAACATACCACATCTAAGAGTGGAAAATAAAAGATGAAACAAAAAACTTACTTCTTCAAATGTAAATCGATGTTATTGGTGAAGTATTTATAACTTTACATTACGCAAACGAATGACTGACTGTTAGAAAAAAAATCTTGCTTTATTAATGCAAATATCTGCTTCCTACGAGTTAGTGTTGATTATATGAAAACAATTTTGTGCTTGTTGTATATATTTGGAGTTGTTTTGTATTGTATTGTGTATATTGTATTGTAATATTGTGGACTTCATAATATTTAGAGATTTCGTTGGCCTATTTTTGAAAAGCTACGCATCATTAAGGCACTATTTGAATGGAGTCACTCAGGATGTTTCTGAGTTTTTTTTTAAAGAGGTGGAGGGGATTTTTAATGCGATCATAATGCGTGAATATAATGTGATGAATATACAAAGAAATATAAAAATAATGATTCTTGGAATCCACGTTTTATCGAGTACACGACATGACAAGTTAATGGAATATTACGTAGACACACAACAGACAACAGATTATATAAAATTTACGACAGTATAAAAACCCACAGTCGACCAATAAAATTTTAATTATCTACTGTGTCTTTACTATCGGGTTACAGTCGGTTAAGTTGTACAGAATACCACAATCATTTTTCTGGGGGTCTACAAATTAAATGCAGTTGATTTGGAGCTCTCATGACGATAAGTTAAAGTGTAAAATGTCAAAGAATTTTCTGAAGTTTTATGGTTTACAATGTGTTGTTTTAAGTGGTGTAAAAAACAATTATCAACTTTATTGCCCTGTGAATAGAGTTAAACGTTAGGGTGATGACGTCATATAGAATATATTGGCTATCACATATATAAATCTGTTTTTATTACTGCATTTTTTAAGCGACTCGCGTAAATTAAGCTTTATAGATTCGGGAGAACAGTCTTGAGGTTTCACTTTCAATATATTACAGTTTTATAGAGTATTTTTACTTTCAAGTTTTTACATCACCATCATTATTGAAAATTGAGTATTGATTTGGGAGGGTAAGGCGGGGGGTTTACTTACGCCAAAACCGACATCGAGAATTCAAACGAATTTAACAAAACAATTGTGTTTGTCAGTTGAGTCAGAAAAAAACTATGTAGGGTAATAAATGGGCATGAACAAAATAGTTCAACACTATTTCCTCTACAGTTTGCCAACTGATGTTTTTTTTTGTTTTGTTTGATTGCTGTCATCGAGTTTCAGTGTTATCAAATTAAACTATGTGAAAGTAGAACAATATTGAATGTGTGTGGTTGAATTTCGACAACCAGGCGAATACCTACGTCTTTTGGATTCGTGGCGATCTTCAAGAATTATAGTTTCGCGATCGTTTCTACCGCGCACGTTTAAGCCGTGGAATGAGCTGCTTTCGGTTGTCTAATCGGAGCGCTATGGTAAGGGGTTCTTCAAAAAAGCCGTAAAAGGAACTCTCCTTTAGGGCGGCGATGCATCGGCGACTCCGATAAGATCGCACGTGTTCATTGGCGGCGGTGACTTCTTAACGTCATGTTGCGCTTCTGGTTATTCGTTACTCCATAAAACCATGAGTTTAATATGAATATTTAAAATCAGTTCGACTTCGGCTGTATTGGGTCGGCCTCGAATAATGTCTACAATCTCATGGTGGTAGAACAGGGTGTCGTAAGAGGCGACAGAAGCTAGCCTGCTTGGTGGTAGGGCTTCGCGTCAGGATTATAATGTCAATGTTATTATTAGGTGATTTATATTGTCACTGGTAAGATTTTTCCGTCTAGCTTATCTGGCTAGTTACCACCTCCCCGCATGAGTCAGCCGCCAACCGGCTCGTAGCGTTCTGGTTGAGGGCTTGAGAGCCAATACTTTTTTCTTTCTACTTCTTTCTAGGCAGACAATGCATTAATGACGCCTTTGACGTTACTCATGTCCATGGGCAACGGTGACCACTCACCATCAGGTGGCTCGTCCGCTCGTTTGTCGGCTATTCACATAAAAAAAACTTCGTACTCGGTCCTTGCTACGAAATACGAGTTTTGTGACAAGCTACCACCCTCCGTTTAAAGATCAGCCGCGCCATGTTGTTTTTTGGAGGACCAGTTGATTAGTTTACTGCTTTCTGTTTAGGTGACCACGCGTCGATGTTGTATTGATTGATTATGTATTGTATTGATCTGGTATTGATGATGTGCGTGGATGGTAGTCACCACTTAAAAACAGTTATATGAAATAACTTTATGAGAAAATCTATACATATGTAAGAGATTTCCTTAGGTTATCTGAAAAATTTCAAGAGATGTGCAGATATACTTGTAGATAAACTGTAGTAAAGATAAATACAATAATGACGGTGATTATTGAAAATATCAGCGCCTCTGCTGCTTATGTTTTTCTTTTGTGACCGTTATATTTTGGATAAAAAGATATGCTGAGGAACTTCTTTCTTCGCTTCTTTTCCTTAATGATAAAACACCTTTTGAGAAACACAGTGTCAATTATAAGTCTCTATAAATGTCTTAAATATAAAATGATTTTATTTAACATTTCAATAGCTAAAATTATACTTGGCACCTACCTACATAAGTAATTCAAATGTCGATGACGATATTCACTTCACGCATCCTCAGTCTACAGACCTACACCCTGCATACCCCATGGGAAATGAGACGCTAAACTTACGTACGCATTTCTGAACACTAAAAGGGTATTCTTGTTAACTCATTACAACACGCCCACAACACAAACAATCGGCAATTAAGAACCAATTAAAGTTCTACACGACGACAAATACGCAGTTTTGTTAACGACGTGTTTCAGTACTGGCGAACAGCGATGAGCTAGAAGCGATCTTTTCGGGTAAAAAATATATTATAAATCTATACTACTTTACATATAAATCTGTTAAGATTTTCGTTTGTCTCGAGATAATTCAAAAACGGCTCAACCGATCGTAATGAAAAATCGTATATAGTTAACTTAATGATGTCTAATCAACGCATAAATATAATTTTTTTAATAATCATTTACATATAATGAATAGTCAAACCCGAACGAAGTCAGACAGGGCAGTTAGTTACAACATAAAGTTATACTATTGTCACAATGTTGCGGAGTAGATTAACGTAGATACACCTACAACATTCCGCTGCTGTTCTCAATATTGGTATATCTTAATAAATACACGCGAATAAAATCTTGTTTGTGTTTTACGATTTGATGAAGCCAGAAAAACCCACTGATTGTAGGTTTTTCATATATCCACGAAAAATATACAAGTGCTACACGCACACTTTTGTGCTCATACAACATCTCCCTTCACCCCTAAAACAATTTAACCGAACATTCACATCATTGTATTCACAACTATATCGCTTCTCGTTACTCTGCTACAATGAAACGATTACCTGAAGCACTCGCTTAAGTTGTTCGCATGTAATTGAGCGATAAATAAGAGACAAAGAGGTTTCCTGCCACATGTTGGGATAAGATTAAATCGCTCAAGTTATTTGACACGTTAAATGACAAGCGTTGTCTTGATATTTTGGGTATTTTTTTTATTATCTGTAAAAAAAAAGGTCATGTTGGCCAGGTTCTAGGTTGTGTAGGATTCTTCCCGACGTCGCTTCCATCGGATATGTTTTAAAGGTTTCCCCTTTGAAAAGAGAAATAGGATTGTTATCCTACCAAAATGAATTAAAGAGGGTTTTGCGAAATGAAATATGAAACAATAACACCTTTTATATCATGACCAGCCGCAACAAACGAGCAGACGGGCCACCCTATGGCAAATGGTCACCATCGTTCATACACATCAACAACACCGAAACATCACTAATGCATTGCCGACCAAGAAACAAGAATAAATAAAAAACGAATGTAAATTCCAAACGGAGATGAGACCAGCCGTTCGACAGACGCAGCCACTACCACCAGGGGTAGATGGCAGCGATGTAAGCTATATCTTGTGTTTTTGTATATGCAGATGGATCCCTGCAACTACAGCATCCATCATAATTCTCTTACCATTTCTAAAGTACATTATTGGAGATGAGCATACGGTGTGTGTCAAGAACAAAGTCGACCGGGTCGGTAGCCTATTTATAAATGCACACCGTTAAACCCTTGTATATTGTTATTCAATTAAAAGCTCTTTAAATGTCTTCATTGCGAACATCGTGAACAAATTCTAATAAGATTCATCCGCAAGAGGTAACATTCTCAAGTATCTATAAACATGGCTATTAATTCATTAATTAAGTAAAGCTGTGAGCTGTACATTTATCCTGTGCAGAATAAATTTATCCAAGATTTCTTTATACTGCAAGCCGTGACACCGGTAGCATCACGAACGCGTTGCCGGCTGAGAAGGATGCACAGACTAGATTGTTACAGTTGTTAGTAGTAGGGTAGTATCTAGTCAGGTCGTTAAAGAATCCTACCACCCGCGAGTGTTGTTGAGATTAAACCGAGTAGCACAGAGCTCGGCGACCGTCAGCAGGAGGGACCGGTCGTCATAGCCTCGTCCGTTCTCCAGAGGAACGCATCACAAGTGGAAGTATTTCGCTTAGTCGTGAGAACTCTTCGCTTTCGTATTCGAGATCCGAATGAGCCACGAGCCGCCTTGCCTACTATTTATACCGATTTCGAGGCCTTCCAGAACTTTCTACGCATTACGCAACATTACGCTCGGAAAACAATAGAACATGACGCAGGCAATAAAGCTAACGTGAATGCGATATTCGCGATTCGCCCTTTTGCAAAAGCCGCTTAATCCACTCGAGGTAGTTCGTATCGTTCGTACCAGGTTTTTATGGCCGCTACATTTTTCTGCCGAACATTTTCGAAATTTTCTAACAGTCTACATATAATAATAGATATGCGCTAAGATAAGATAAGATATGTTTACGCACACAATAATATACGTTTACGATTATTTTGCGTGCTGACATTAAGTAAACGGGGATCTGGCAACATACGGGCGCAATTTAAAAGATATAACCGTGTAAATACATTTCGTTGAACAATAAAGTCGCGTTTAATACAATTACACCGACGATATATTTGTGTTTATTTTGCGAGGCGGAGTGTTTGACCCAGGACGTTGGCGTGGGGGTTGAGTCATGAGATGTAACGTTTTGATTTCTAAGGCATGAGATATGGCGTTTTGACATTGCTTTATGGAGAACTGCGTGGTCATTGATATGATAAATTTTTAAAGATGTTTAATTTTATTCTTTACATTTGATACATATTGAAAGCATATGGACAGTCAATCTAAGGGCTCTTTTATAAAGTTCTTCGTTTTGACGTATCTATACCGTCCGTGTATCCATGGTTGTTAAGATAACGATCAGATAATTCGTATTGGTAACTAATCAGTTTAATTTAATTGATGATCAATATTTAGATAATGTTGGTAAAAAACATAAAAGTCGTGAGAACCCTTTATAGTTAAAGTATAATTTTATATATTATTTAATTTGCTTTAAAATAAGTTGCTTTGTAAAATAAATGGTTTGCTTGTGTATTTATATATATTCCAATATTATAATTTTACACCACCTTTTTAATGTATTTTTTAATACAATGCATGTGCCATTATTATTAGAACATAATTTCTGTTCAAATTGTAATGTATTTGTCTTAGCATTTACGCTAGTCATCGAAATGAGTAGCTCCGCTGTCTGATGTCTCTTGCGGCATAGCAGCAGGCGCTATAATCGTATTTCAATGTTATTTGTGGCAGTCATGAGCTAAGCGAGTAACGCGCGATTACTAAGAAACTAGCGCGTAAACGCGGCGATATCCGGACGATTTGCAACTGGATTTATATGCCAATTTCTTCATGTAACCCCGCCATACTGATGGAAGTGTGGCTTAAAATATAATTTAATTAGTTTACTTCGGTTGTATGTATATAAAGTTCAAAAGTTAAATTAAACTAATAAGCGGAAGTCAAAAGTTTACTATACGGTACCGCCGAGTAATACTTGTAGAGTCACTGACCTAACCATGGATTAAAATAAATCAACTAGCGCGTGGTAACGAGTATGAGACAGATGATCGTTGTAGCCAAAAGAGTGCTTTCGGCGTTCAAACATTAGTCCAGGCTGTTATCAGATGACATCTGTTCAACCATGTCATAATTATTATTGCCAACCATTATTAGCATTGTTTAATTGTATAGCATTATCGGCCAATAACATGACCAACAATCCGTATGGAGACAGCGTGGCAGAGTATGTTCTAGGCTTGGTGAGGAGATACTACCTGTCTAGAGGAGTTTGCACACCACTGGAGGTGTATTGCATTTCAATCTTTTTTGCTTTAAAGTAGAGTTAAAGCAAAAGACCCACCACTATAGATCATCTGAAAAACAAAACGCAGCAAGTATTGCACTGAGAGCCAGAGCCATTAGTTCTTAGCATCTGTCGCGGCACGTCCTCGCGACGACGGCGACACGTTTACGAGGGCGACGACGAAAATATCGCCGCGGACGGTCGCGGTGAGTGAGTTACTGCTGTCCCGTTCTGGCTAATTTATTACCGCGACGAGTGAAAGGGACAGCGACTGCGTTACGGGATCAGAGGTGCCCCGATTTATGTTCCAACTGTGCGATGTCGGTGCACTAAATCGTTGCTGTAGGGAGTATGGAAATGTGGTCTGTTTTTAATGGTTCGCTGTAAATTTTCCTGTTACTTTTGTTATATTTCAAATGATATGATGGCAGCTTGTTAGGAGTGTATGTAATTTTCTGTTATTATCATCATTCATTATAATTTATTTTCATGTAATATACAAGATATTTTAACGAGACAGATATATTATCTTTTCACAATGTCAGAGTACCGTCATGATTAAATGGGTGCAGAGCAAAGCGTCTTCCAGCAGGGTCAACCTGGCCATTACCTTGTCTATTCAACATAGAGTACCACGAATAGGAGTTGAATGGTAGCACTCCAGTATATTACCAGACAGATAAGGCTCAATTTTGAAATTGACCTCAGTAACATTTGTCGAGATATTCCGTTGAAAAGGTGTAGCTTTTTCTTAACTCCCGACACGACACAGTACGATACGATAAACGGTGGCCGCTATTGTACTCTGGCTAAACATTATCTATATAGGTGATAGTTTGAGTATC
>DWPT01003182.1:0-14843 GCA_018251895.1 Agathymus mariae mariae | reverse complement strand
ACTAGTTTTATTTTTTTTATACCCGAAATATGCAGCAAGTTGTAGGGTGCCTAATACTTTTGGCCAAGGCTGTATTTTTGACATCCTCATAATAACATAATAACTGTCACTGCTCCCTGTTTTTAGACATATTTCGAATGGACCTTTATGTACTTTTCGATCTTAATCATACATACATAATTATATTGTACATTGAAAGATGGATTATGCAATGCGGTTTACACGGACTTTTATATATAAAAAATAGATGTGTTATGCCTATGAATATCCGATTCCATTGCAATCCTAGAATTATTATAATAATCATACTCATAATTGTATAACTACACACACACACACACACACACACACACACACACACATTTATATATATATATATATATAATATACATACAATATACATACATAATTGTACATTAGGTACTTAAGTAATGTCCATGGTGTAGTGTATTGTTCTTAAGAACAATTTGATCAACATAATTATACAATTAAGGTGAGAAATTATAAACGTAGGAATATTATCTAGTGGCAGGGTGTACTAAAGTAAATAACAGGTCAAGTATTAAGTTTAATTAATACATATTAATCATAGTTAATAAGAGCTTGTAGACAGAAAATAATAAAATTGGATTAGGGAAGTAGGGAAAATACAAAATCAAAGTTGATAGTAAGTAACGTTCACTGACTTTAGTTTTAAAAGACTAAGGAACCAGCGCAACGGATGTTTTCAGGTAGGGGAGGGTATCGGAGTACTGAGAACAAGAGATTGATGTACGGAGGATATTTTGGAGCAAAAAGAGGAAGGTAACCTGTGGATGCTTCTTTTGTGTGAACACTTGACATTTGATGAAGACGTGAACATTAGAATTTGTACCTCATTATAAATGTGATAACTGCATAAACGAAAAACCTGTTCTTGATTTCTCGTTACAAATATTATTCCATTTATCATGTAGCAGTAACGACTACGAGCATGTAAGGCACGTGATATACGATGATGACTATGATACTAAGTCCAGGGTTGCTGGGTCTTTTCGATTCCTGGGTTATCTGCCCTGTTAAACATGAACACTGCAGCGCATATGCTCCGTTGACAGACCAATGACACCGGATCAGACCAACCCCCTTCAATTGTTTCACCATAAATTAACCTTAAAAGTATAGGTTAAAAAAAATAACCGGTGATCGTGCCTAGGTCATGTGAACCGACCATTAAAAGGTAAAACTAATCTTTTTCCAGGTTCGTCATATTATGTCTTACGAAGCAACTCACTAAATAGCCTATTAACAATTAAAATATTACAAAGTTTGTACAATTGGAACTTACACCACTTAATCTTGAGATGGGATGGATGCATAATTACCAATGAGGCGTCCGAATGTACTTCTTCAGAATTGTTTGTTTTTAATTTATTTATTTAATCTTTGTTATAGTTGGTAGTGACCCTGCCTGCCGAGCAAGGGTCCCGGCTTGATTCTGGGCCGGGGCACATGTGACGGATAAATATTTGTTCTCAGGTCATGGGTGTTTGTAGTGTCATATTTGTGTATGTCCATGCCACCCGCAACACAGGGAATTCTAGTTCAGGGGTATGAGTGTGTAATCATTTGTTTATTTATTATTAAATGTATTTTTGAATTTTATACTATATGCTGATCGTTAAATGTTTCGAACGAATTCGTTTTTTTTAACGCTACTTACTGTCCTCTTCATTGCTTAAAATGCACCGAGATAGGGAGGTAGAGGAGTAGATAGAGGTGGAATCTCCAGTACCTTCGTTCGAAAATCCCTAAGAGCATAATCCGATTTCTCTCGCTAACCGTGAAACATCTTTAAGAGCACTAAAGGTCCTTGGTGTTTTTCAACCTTATTGAGACAAGTGGGCCTGTTGTCGAATGGTTTTACCGAAATGGATGGTCTTGTTATCAGGTATTTTATGATACGTATGTAAGTGGAACTTATACAGCTAAATTGTGCTCGTGAATCACTATATCTACTACTAAAATCCACATGAAAATTCATTCAGTTAATATGAGATGTAGCAATTATTTGACGACGTGAATCAGAGTTAGAGATTCCTGGTTATAAATTATAATTTAATATGCTATGAAATTAATAAATAGTCAAAATTTAGCTTTGTTACACTACTTAGGAAACATGATTTTAACCTAATGTCTACCTAACCCAAAACTGGTACTCACGATACGTTTTATTTATTGCCAATATTTCGACTCGGGTTGAGGGCGAGTTTTGCCGAGAAGTACCCGTTACATAAATAAATAAATAATAAACGTTTACACACTCACTCCCCCGCACTAGAATACCCAGTGTTGCGGTTGGCATGGACATACACGAATATGACATCACACACACACATAGTAAAATAAACTTCTTAGGAAGTATGTTAAGAAAATGAATGATGAATCGTTTTAGCATAATTCTTATCATATCTTCAGCTCCAATAACTTGATGCATGGATACCATGAGTAAAGTTGACATTGACATATGAAGCAGTTTGTATAATAATATTTCTCTATTTCGTATTCCCTGATTCAGTTGTAAGTGTCAGTACCGGTTGTTATAGTTTTAAAGCAGTCATAATACCATATCATATATTTATACATGATATGATAATGTTTTTATTGATCGCTTTCTGTACGAGAAAAACTATTGTTTGGACCTTTATTAAGGCAATATAACCCAAAACGGTGGTTTTTAGAAATTTTGTATGTTTGTTCGCGCTATTCTCAATACGGTTTAACCGATTGCGTTATGGTTTTCACTAATATATTGCATTAAGTGTCACTTAATATATAAAGTTCGTTTCATGGCAATCCGTCCATAAAAAAAGTTATACAATATTATATTTCTAATTCACAGAATAAGAAAAACCCACTCCTATAACAATGCACGTGCTATTTCTAAGCGTAAGGCGCAGTTTGTTTGAAGCGAAGCGGGGGCGGTTTGCTAGTTAACAAATAGAAATATACAATTTGCAGTTTTGCACACACACAAAAGACGGCCTTGAGAGAAGAGGATACTGATATAAAACAAAGGCAGTGTGTTGCAACGGACATATATATATATATATATATATAATTTATGTAACACATAATAATATATACACATGATAGGTTTATAAGTGTATTTTGATTTTCGATACGTCAGCAGATAAAAACATATTTCAATTCGCAAGCTGTTGATTGAAATTCTGTATTCTGATTTATTACTATTTGCACCATTTTGCTTGTTTTCAATTACGAGCTGTCGATTTTATAGTTTGTCGGTCGGCGCGGGTCGTTATACAAACAGTCGTAGCGACACGAACTGGCCGTTATAATGATTAACATATTTATAATTAAATTGTTCTCCCCTTTAAAACGATTTTAAAACATTTACAAGTTAAAACGATTTTATATTAAAAGAACTTACAATCAACGTGCAAGGAAACGTACCCTTTTTAACATACAGGTGAGGGAATATGTTGGCAATCCGTTAGGGGGTGTAGCGGAGGTCATTTGCGATCAGATTACCTGCTATGAACCCTATCAAAATATGAACCATTTTCAAGTAATTCAATATTGTAACATTTTTTAAGAATGTGCGATATTTAATTTTGAAAATAGAAAAATAAATCATTAACGCATAAAATATGATCTTATTATTATTATTTGATTGGTGACACTTTAATATATAATAAACAATCATGAAACGGCTAACATTTTCAACAATTTTTAAGTTACAGCTTTATGTCTTGAAAATTTTTATACTTCATTAGGTGTTTTTTTTACTAAAATAGGCGAATTCCGCAAAAAATCGCAGAAAACTTTTATCTGTAGGGAATTCTAAAATATTTCAACATAAAGTGGCTCTTTTTTAATTTTCCAAGTTAAATATTACACATTCTAAAAAAAATATTTAATTACTCGCAAATGGTTGATATTTGCATAGGGGTCATTAGAGGTAATTTGGTTGTAAATAACAGTTTGCGAACATATTTCCAGTCATCTTTAATAAATTTCTATGGTGTTATTGGATAACAATTGCTGTCTTCGACACGCATAAATTAGAGTTGCGTTGGGTCTGTCAATCAGTTACTTATTCACGTCGGGGTCACCACTGTAGCAAAAGGCGACCTCCCGCCAGGCTAGGTGGTCTATCTGAGGAGAGGCCGTACTCCGATCTAATCCAGAACTTGTAAATATGCAAGGATATCATCTACGATAGCGTGATTAAGATTCTTGAAACATTCAACACAATTTTGTGTTAGTGTAGTGCAATTTAGCACATAGACACAACTCTGCGTGCAAAGTATGAATTATGTAGACCTCGGTTTATTTTAAACGCATTTTAGAAAAGCAAAAAAAATCACACTAAAACATAACTTACGAAGATATCATAACATACAAAAAACTTATATACTTTTTGAAGATAAAGCATTAATTATAAATCGGTAAAACGAAGTGATATAAACGTTAATCCTAGTTCATTGATAAGGGATCCGAAGGTCAATGGAATTGCTTCTGGGAAATTAGAAATAGCAGTAAAAGTGAATTGATGTTGGTAGACTCGCATCCCGTTATTCCCAAGCGTGATCGCTCTTAGCGAGGAAATCGTGTGGTTTCCGTTTCATACAATACCTGCCGTTCCTTGTCAGCGTTGCCGCTTTGATGTGAATATTTTAAATTAAAATACTTTTGTCTGTGAATTCGATATTGGTACGTGTGAGCAATGGAAGATTTAATAAAATACCGTTCTTCTGTTCTAACATCTAGTATTATTTTGATATTTGTCCCTTGCATGTTGAATTTTTTTTTTTAATTTTTAAGCAAAATTTCAAATGAATCTCGTAAACGATTAAAGATCTTTAATCGTTTACGAAATTACATAACATTTCTTTGTTATCTATTTTGGAAATACTTTAAAAGAAAAAAAAAATGATTTAATAATTTAAAAGAAAATTTTCAAAATTCCGATAGCCTTTTTTTCGGAGTCTGATGCTTAATAAAAAAAGATATGCTAGACCTTTATATCTTAAGGATGACAACATTGAAGTTTATATTATTTAACCTAAAAATACGGAAAATGTTAATATTCACACATGATGATTTGCATTCAAATTAAACGTAGATCTTTTTAATAAGTAGCCCAGTGGATTTCGGCACCGCCTGCACAGTTCATTCACTAATTATCAATCCACAACTTACTCAAGGTCCAAATGTTCCAAAATTGAAAAACCAAAAACCGGCACTTAAAAGAGGATAAACATGAAGCGCCTGACAGATAAGAATAGCAATGTTTTGGTGCGGGTGCCATTTGTGAACAGTGCTATTATGTTTCTTGAAGCGAAGTAAAGGCGGATAATCAGTCAAAGATTGATAACGCGTCATGATGCGTTTAGTGGTACTTACGTCCAAGAGCAATGCTGACAGTTCCCTACCAGATGGTCCTTTTTCTAGTTTATTGTTCTACTACTTAAAGTAAAATAATATTAATTTTTAATGCTAAAATACATCAAATATTTCCGGGAATTACAGATTCTACTAATTTTATTATCAAGAAACTCATGACAGATTTCCCGGCGTGTAGAAAAATCATTGCAAAGCGTATTTGGCTTTTATTTGCTCTTTTAAACTCGGGATGGGATTAGGCGCACTTTGTATGGTAATCCGTAATGCCGAGACTACAAAATATTTACTCATTCAACATTTACTTTGTTTATTACGATTTTGTTATCATAAGATTTGGCTGTAAATTGGGAGACCTTTGCTATATTTTATATCAGAGCTTTGGAATTGTTTTGCATAGACAAAACATAGCTCAACATGCTGCTCATGGGTGATATCCTACAGGCCTATTTATCGAAAACTCACTAATATTATCAGGTACTACTTTTCACATGCAAACATGCATTGTTTAGTAAAGCAGTTATTAAAATTTAGGATGTTAAAATTAAAATGTTACGGACATTATACATCTTAACTGCAACAGAATACTCACAAATCGATGGTCGAACGAGACCACGATAAAAGTAATATATGCCAAACGAATGGTTAAACTAGAACCTAAGGTTAGAGCCAAAGGTTTTCCGTAAAGTTACACGAACAATTATTAGTTTTGAGTAAGTTAATAATACCGATATGACTGATTCAAAATACCTCTTAATAAGAACAGAATAAAGTAACATATGTAGATTCATCATTACTACCCATATTGTCCCAGTGCTGGGCTAGGGTCTTCTCTCACAAAGTAAGTATTTATGGATATCCACCACGCTAGTCAATCACGAGGTGGTAGACTTCACTTAACTTTCAAAAAATTATGGAGAGCTCAAGTATGCAGGTTTGTTCACAATGTTTTCCTTCACCGATGCGAATGACAATTAATTGGTAACACGCATATAATTTGAAAAATTTGTGGTGGGGAGGACTACCACTAGGATTTAACATACATTTCCTTATTTAAATCCGATACTTACTCTATTATAGCACATAGTTGTTATGAAGGCATCAAACAGTTAACAGGTTGCAATAGGTAAAGTCACTTAAACTCTCGTTTCACTAAATATTTGAGTTAATTAGCCTTTGAAGATGAATGAAAGAGCAACAGTGTAAAACACAGGCCAAGTACGTTTTACTTGATCATTTTTTTGTTAACGTTATAGGGAATAACTGTAACTAACGCACTTGCTTTTGATACTGATGGATTTGCGTGTAGCAATCGAGCCCACGTCCTTTGCGCGTAGTGCGGACCGCCACAAGCAACCACCACGATATCGTAACGGTAAAGCTTGCTTCAATCATTGGATAATCATTTCATTTCCAGGATAATATATCAGGTATATTTTTTTAACAAGCGGGCCTGTTAATTCTAGCTTAACGTGCGAAATAATTAAACTATTGTTGTTTATTTTTAATTAATATGATTATGGTCATGTGATATATTAAAATAAACTCATTACACTTAATATTAAGATAAATAACTTTGATATGTAATATATGTGGTACGCAGTAATGTCGGTCCCCCGCTTCCTTTTCGGTCGGTAACACTTAGGTGACGTCTTTTTGTTACTAAAGTCTATTTGGGGGCGGTGATCACTTACTATCAGGTGGCTCGACTACTCGTAGTCGACTAGTTACATAAAAAATGTACAATTAATCTGTGCTAGGGTAATCAAAACAATCGGGTCTGCTAATTGAACATGGATGCATATTGGAGTAAGTGACAATAATTCAGTAAAGGTTTTGGAACGCCAACGACAAATACAAAGAAGGATCTAAGGAATACTATTATATTTTTAACAGACGTTAATCTTGACTAAAGTTCTATTTGAGATTGCAGGCAAAAATTAGATTTCTACATGTTTTGGCGTTTATATCGATAACAAATTATAACTACATTAAAATTTCAGAAAATTCATATTATACAAGTTCGGCCCTGTCACGGATTTATTACTGGTATAATTTAGATGCATTAGACATGTAGTTTAAGCTTCTCAAATCTATAACCATTTAAAACACACATTTTTTCTTAACTGTCAATGCATCCATAATAACCGTGTGTGTAACGGGCTACGGGTGTCCATCGGCGACGGGGACCACTTGCCATGATGTATCCTATGTGATCATTTGTCGAGTGTTGAAACAAAAATAACAAAAATATTAATTTAGAACCAACGGTCTCGTCAACTATGTCGTTTAAGTTAAATAATATATTTAGTAATTGCCAAAATGGCTAAACGACGAGGTAAACATAAACTCTGCAATAACACCGGCAGCTTACGAAGCACGTTTACTGTGTTTGTTTTTTTTTATTTTATTTTTATTGCTCAATTTGTTTTTATTGAGTTTATTCAAAAGGGTCGTTGGACTATCTTCGTTGATAGTAGCCGGCGTCTCATTGTTTGCTTTGGATTTCTTTGATCTCTAAACGTCTCAATTGTAAATATTTGTGCTCAGAAGTGGGATTAATATAAAAATGCTGTTTAAGATTTTAGTTTTATACGCAATTGTTATAGTTATGTGTATATTGAGTTAAATAACAAATAATTTTAATATTCCTATATAACGTAGTAAATTTAGTACTATGACCATGAATTGTAAGTGGTAATAAAGAAGTTGTTATTTAGGCATAAGCATTGGTAGTGGGTAAAATCTAAACGTTTGCATGCACCTGTAATAATACTTTCAAATTATCTGCGTATTAATTATCACTTACTTTGATAAAGGAAAACTTCGACATCTGCCCACCTCAGAGTTCTCCGTAATGTTTTAAAAAGTGTCTAAAGTCTGCACACACACTTTGCCAGCGTGGCGGACTATGGTCTGAATCTATCTATTGTGGGAAGAGACCTGAGTTCAGTAATCGGACATTTAGAGATTGAAATGATAATGATGATAAGTGACAAACACTGACTTTCACATTATCATTGAATTCAAACACTGACTTTCACATTATCATTGAATTCAAACACTGACTTTCACATTATCATTGAATTCAAGTAATGGGGTGGATTTTTTTATATAAAAATCTGTTTTAAACAACAAATTTGATATTCTTAGTGTATGTATTAAGTACGATATTATTTGAAACTTCTAAACATCTATTCCCTGTGTGCGCGTGGAACCAAACAATACATAAATAAAAGCTGGTAATTCAGTTTCTATATCTAAATCCAAACGTGTAAACGAGTTCTACGTAGTGAAGCAAATTACTTGGAAAACATAGATAACAGAAAGAAAGCACAATATCCAATACATTTATTACAGGCGGGGCGTGCCCCGTCAGGAACACGCTGCCGTCCGACTTATGAGACTCCAAGACATGAACTAAAGCGTTATTTAAAGCTGAAATCTAAAAATCTAAAAATCTCGTTTAAATTGAAGTTTCATTTGTTGACTATTATAGTAAAATTTTAGCCATACACTGGTTACAAATACAAAAAAAAATTAATAATTCATAATTCATGAAATTGTATCATCAATGAGAACAAACGAACGAAAATCTAAAGCAATAAAACACACATGAAGAAAATAATCTGTACTACAAGCTGCTGTCTATGATACTCAAATATATATAATTATTTTGTTTAATCTTAATTAGTTTATTTTATCTTTTAAACAAAAATATCCTCGTACTAACGTTCCTCTTCGACTTCGTTCGTTTGACTATTAATTATATGTATTATATATATAGTATATACATGAATATAAAAAAAATAATATATTTTGCCTTGACTAGACATAATTAGATTAACTGATATTTCATATAGTCTATCTGCACATACATATAGATTTGGATATAGATTTGGCTCTCGTTCTTATTCTTGTCATTACATCATATTCTAATTTTATTGTGAGTTCATGTATGTCATTCGTCTAAACTATGCGATGAAGATTTCTCACTGAAAGCTCGCATTGGATTGACAGCATGTTGGTTGTATCATTGCTTATTTATTCAGCATTAATCATTTTATTTATAAGTTTTTATTTTGGCGATACTAAATAAATTATATATTTTTTTTTTGAAATGTACGTCTACAAAATTTGATAAAAATATATACCTAAATACAGCTACTGCTCGGAACTTGCACCAAAAGCCGTGTAATGCTTTACTAATGACTGTGTGTCGAGATTTTCCCCGCCACTCATAAATATGCACTAATGATTCGCTTCGCGACAGCAAGTATAATTTAAATTTAAGTTTATACTTACTTTATCCAGTGTCAAATTGTGACGTTACAGAGGGCTTTTTTAAATTATACGTTAGATTACAAATAGTTTACTTATCTTGCTGCAAGTAAACATTTAAGTATGGAAAGCACATGTATTGATTATATATTTGATATAATCAATAGATGCCCTTGCAACGGCGGGCAACAATCTTTTCACAATGGCAAAATCTCAAAAAAAAAAAGTGGTCAAAAAGTGGAAAGTGAAGTTTGTGTGCAGTAGAGTGAACTACTAATTAAAAACCCTGTGACGAATCATAATTTGATGTGACCCTTCAAAATTATGTTGATTTATTCAAATGTTAAAATTCTATTGTTCTGAGGTACAATCACTTTTGTCAATTTGTCAGTAGGTAGATATTAACGAAACGAGATAGCCCCTAAAGTCGTGCCGAGACTAAGCTAAGGTAATATCGCTTAGCCCTTTCGGTATACGTCGAATCGTGGTAATAGTTTAATAGTTTGGAAATAGCGCGTAGCCTTAGAAGCTCAGTGTCTAATTATGCATTGCTGTTTCTAATTATAAATTAGAATTCGATTTGACCTTATTCTACAAATAATTAATTGATCATTACTTGCTTCCACAAAACATGGCGAGCAAAAATGCATGCCTAAAAGTTCCCATCGTCATTCTTAAACGTGTCTTAAGACTACCTACGCGTTTATGACTTTCAAAATCTATTGTTAAGAACAATAGAACAGTTTTGGGTAGGACTGTTGTGTTATGTTAAGCTTAATTAAGTATATGTATTATAGTTGCTTATGTATATTGGTGATCTTATCTGACTTTAGTTACTACGTACTTGTCTAGTCTTCAAACCGTTAGCGGTTCATGCAGGATACGGCTCTTTTCTCGTAAAGAAGAAGGCGTCCAGCATACTTTCATTAGCCACCACCACCTTGAATAAGTGAAGGATTAGTGTACAATGAATAATGACAGATGTTCCTTTGCCGCCCGAATACCTCTAAAATGACTTAATAAATGATGACAGTCTGAATTGATCATTTAACGTCTTCTTCCAAGTAAGGAAGCATTTTGGAAAATTTATCTGTAGCATTAACTTATCCATTTAACAACTATCTGATGCATACGCTAATAGATATCAAATACTTCGAACGACTAACTTAAAAAGTGCCGTGCTAATGCAAAAACTACGCTTCAAAGTTGGTAAAATAAAATCTTCCAACTTGTTCAGACTTCTTTAAGAGCAAAAAACGACCGTTTAATCGTTCCATTATGGGAAGGCTTAGAATCGCCTAGAAAGTTAGTAGATCGATTTTCCTTTCGATGATATTGTTCAAATTTTACAATATAATCGTTAAGAAATATTCACTCGGAACCTAGACATTAGTGGTCCATTGGAGGGAATGAGTTTGTCCACAGTTCCCACGGTGTTGATTTCTAACCGGAGGGCGAGGAAACCTTAGTCCACTGCATGCTGTCAACAACCTTTTCCTAAACACCTAACGATAACAGCTTCAACAACGTGTTTTCCACAGAAATGCTCTTGAATTTTTATCATTCACGCAAAGTTTGACGTTATTTCCCAAAATTATCTCGAGCGAGACTGATGAGTTAGAAGATAATTTTGATCTGTAAAACTACCCGGCTGATCTTTTCAATTCCCTACTCAACGGCATCTTTTATAAATTGTTTTTTGATTCGGGTAAAAAAAAAATTGTTTCGGTTAAATAAAAGGTAAATATCAATATAAACTTATTTCTTCTGATCACATGCTACTGCTTTAACTATACCATCTAAACAGAATCGATGTGTCGCTTAGTCGGTGGCTTGTGCTTCTTAGGATACTTTCATTTCATAACGAAATAAATGGTTTTCTTTCTTTTTGACGAGCTCTCTCGCCTTACTACCTATTGATTATCCGTTAGATCCAACAAACATTAACTTGTTGTCGCAAAAGTACTTGCACACCCGTGAAGCAGACCCGACTTTATAATGTCAAGTAGACCCAGTATATATTAAAACAAATATTCATTTGAGACAAGATTTTCCTTCAATACGGATAAAATCTTGCAGTATCAATAAATTATTACCACTGTCCTAGTTTGCCTCTTCTAAGCGTGCTTTTATCATTATTTTCCATGAAAATTTGACTAAAGACCTAAAAGAAAAATATCATAAAAAGCTGAAGATGCCATTTTAAAACCAAGCTGCTAGTTTATTGTAACAAGCACGTCAAAATAAATGTGATGAAATATCCAGCATCACACGCTACTGTCCATTCTACACTAAACTTTATTGCACTTTCAGGAAATGTGAAGTGCTTTCAAGAGCTATCATTAGAACGGTCTGGTTAAGCGCTCGGCTATCAGCGTTAAAAGGAAAAATACTTATAAAGACCTTAATAAAGAAAGTTAATAGGAGCAATTAGTAATGTTTTAAAATAAACACAGAGGAATCCTTGGGTATTTGCAGTTGTTAAACGCTTTAGTCGATCTACTCTGGATTACGGCTGCGGGGGCTCACTATTGCGTAATCAATCACGCGGTTCCAACGCAAAATATAGCTGCGGGTAAATAAATAAATTGGCCGTAGACAAGGAAATCTAAAATAGAAATACGGTTCGTATCAAAAAAAATAATTTGCGTGTAGAAGGCACCATTTAATTTGACAACCTAATAGCCCAGGCGGTAATGACCCTTTCAGTCAAGCTAGGGATCTAGGGCAGACCTTTATGACATACATAAATGTTTGTTTTCGGGTCATGTGTGTTGTGATGCCATATTTGTGTACGTTCATGCCATCCACAACATAGTGACTCCTAGTACAGGAGTGTAATGTTTGAATATGAAAGATAATAGAATCAAATTTAACCTCTTTCCGTGCTGAACACCAGTCTAGGCAATGACGTCATGTCCCCCTCTCAGTCGCTGATCTACTTTGGTATGGTATTCTAAAATCAACCATGAAATATTATAAATGAGTTTGGGGTGCTTTACCAATTTCTACATTAGTATTACAGTTGTCCATCCGTTTTTTGTTACTTATGCTCATGCTCCTAATGTTTATTCTGATTATTAGGACTATTAATTATTATTTTTGCAATAGAGAATTTTAAAATCCCATGTTTTAGAAAAGTCTCCCGATATTTTATCTCGTTATGATTAGTATTTATTAAAAAATTACATTTTTCAGCAATAACAATAAAATGTATAGTATCTATATGTTATAATGCTTGATACATTACTTTGATTAGTGGCAACTTGCTAATATGCTTTCGCTATGTAATACCTTGAATCTATTTGAACGTATCGTGATAACCCTCATTGGCAAAGACGTAAACACATCCTGCAACGTCAGTAAGAGTAGGGAACACGACGCGTGACACACGATTTTTTCATTGCTGACCTGTGTCTCGTGATTAGCAACAATGTGTGCTTCATATTGTACCTTCCATATTGGCCTTGTTTCAGTACCCACGTTATTTACACGTTATATGTCAAAATCTAATCTTCATTACTTAATTGTGTCACGTCGGTAGAATCTAATGTGAAAATGATTGTGGCAAAGTTTGTCGTCGACCCTCTATTGGGGTTCACAGGTATCGTCTAAGTAGTTCGTTCATCGAATTTCTAATATCGAACACACTGCGGTAGCTGGGAAAGCTTTTGTCAGATAACACTTATAATAATTATTATCATATGAAACTGTTAATATTAGCCTAGTTCGTTTTGTGTTCTTAGGTATTCGCTATTAGGTATTAGGTAATTGCGTCACTAATGATTTCATGTAAGGAACTTAAAACTGTTTTCATTCGACATAAACTAAGAACATAATGTTGGGAGACGAGATTTTATAACGGTAAAGCAATTTATAGATTATTATGATTCGCTAGAAAACATTATAACTGATTGGAATATAAAATAATTGGTATCTAAACCATAGTTTTAATACTTGATATGGAGACCAAATTTTAAAAGATTTTATTAAACGAAATTATAAAAGTTTCGTAAATGTTGAACATAACCATTTAACACAAAAACAAGTTGTTTTTCTTATCTTAGTCGGTGTCAAGATTGATAAAATACTATATAATATAGTAAGTTAGGTCTGTTATATAGTATTTGGAAGTTAAATAGTTTCATATCTACTTAGCAATTACTAGAAATAATAATAAGCGTGGTTATTAGCGGTAGCGGTATTAGGTAGCGGTGGTCGGTAAATTAATCATTTACATAATTTAAGCTCCATAACTTCAAAAAATACGATAACAAAATATATTAACAATTTATCAATAAATTTTCCACTTCCATGGCTACCGTTAATTAAAATCAGTGCACCCAAGGGGTCTATAGCAAAAATATATTTTAACGCCTCATTTAAAACCATTCTAGCATAATCATTGGGATTGAAACTGTTAAAGCGGTAGCTTTGTAGCTGCTTCACAAATTTTGTCAACAAAATCATTCAAAACACTTCATCGATGAATTGAGAATGAAGACGAATACTGACCAGGTAGGTAACGATACCAATATGAACGGCTCCTGTGGGTTTTCAAATGGATTGTGCAGAGCACAACGACTTAACATAAAGGGACTTGGCAGATTGCTTAGCATGGTGCAACGTGCGTAGAAAAATTTGCCTTGGACTCTATGATAAACAAAGCTAACCTAAAATGTAATGCTCGCCATAATTCCATAATGCTTTCCATAATTTTGACAGATTAGTGTGTCGATCCGGTTCAATTTAACTTCGATGTATGGAAATGTTTGAACTTGTTCGGTAAATTAAAATTTTAATGTAATTAGAATGTGTCGTGTTACGAGACAGGTGGACATTTCAACAGTTCACCGAATGAGCCTGAAGCGTACAAAAGCGCGAAATGCACAAGTTACAAATATCTTCCTTAATCAGTTACGATCAATACATTTTGCTGAATTCATCCGCCTTCGTGTTTTTCGCGTTTATTTTAATGAAGTAGCAGCCTTGATAGGAAATAATATTTATATATCATATGTAAATATTAGGTTTAGATGTGTATTTATGTGGCAAGTGCGCTAACATAAGATCATTATTGGCCGTATTGGGGCGGCCTAGAATACTCCCCCCGATGGCTGCCAGAACAGGGTGTCAACAGAACTGGCAAAAAC
>DWPT01003181.1:0-14843 GCA_018251895.1 Agathymus mariae mariae | reverse complement strand
AGGCTTTTTCTGGGCAGCCAATAAGCATTCCAGATCGGCCGTGAGCCTATCGGGGGGATCATGGAGGGCGTTCCTCGGCCTCAGGACTTGGTGGCGGGATGGTGGAGGGGCGGTATAGTCCGTTGCCTCCCTAACTAATGGATTTGAGTGCTCCTCCGCTGCTTTGAAGAAGCTTTTGGAAAACCCTGAAGTGTTTGTTGGATAGTTGGAAGTTCTAAATCCCTATGGAGATCGGCATTCCTAACGCACCATTCCTAGCTCTACGTAGAAACAAGTTTTGGACTATCTGTATGTGTTTCAAAACACGTGGATTCGCGTGAGCGAAGACAGGGGCGGCGTACGTCATCACCGGTCGTATGCAAACCTTGCAGATGGTTCTCTTGTTCCTAAGCGACATTCGGCTGTGCCTTCCCAACATGCTGTTGTATCGGCCCATATAAAATCGGGCGGTTCCCGTTACCTTTTCGACGTGATGTCTGAAGGTGAGCCTCGAGTCGAGCGACACACCCAAATACTTGGCTGTACACTTACACGGGACGGGAGTTCCTAAAAACCTAATGAGGGGATTCTCATTAAGGAAACGTTTTAACTTATGGTTAAAACAAACTGCGGAGCTCTTCTCCGCGTTTACCTCAATTCGCCATTTGGCGAACCATTCACCAAGCTCATCTACCGAGCGTTGGATCCTAATGAGGGCTGATTTTATCATCGGACTCTTGTAATAGAATGCGGTGTCATCTACAAAGAGGGAGAGCTGCAATCCGTTGTCAGGGATCGGTATATCGTTTGTGTACGATATAAATAACAGTTTCGCAAGCACTGAAGAACCTGAGAAGAACCCTGGGGAACCCCGTCCGATCACGGACGGACGAAAGGATGCCTTCGTGCTTGAAACGAAAGGTTCGTTCTTGCAAATATGAGGCATCTATACGGACCAATCGGTCTGGAAGGCCTAGTTTGCTGAGTTTATGTATTAGTCCTGCGTGCCAGACCTTATCGAAGGCCTTGGAAACGTCAAAAAATACAGCCACTGTCTTGCTGCGCCTCGGGTAGAACCCGCTAAGGATATACTCCACAATGCGGTGGATCTGTTAGGGACATGAATGCTTCTCGCGGAAGCCAAATTGTTGGGTCGCCGTGCGGCGAACAGTCATATTTATACAGAAATGTTGGTTATGATCACGTGGTGCGAAAATCGATTTACAATCTTTTTTAATTATGCAATGAATTTAGTCTTTGATCAATAATTATGAGTTACGATATTTAATTTTATAAAATTAAACACATCAATCACATCGTCACAAGGAGAAACCTATACCAATATCTCAAGTGCTTATGGATTAATACATACATTAATACAGGAAATGGAAAATACACATACAATAACAAAACTTGAGTATAGGCACTCAAAAGATTAAATTATAAATAAACAAACCTCACAAACATGTCATCGTCTCCGGCTTTGAACTGAGCTGGAGTTCGAATTGCCACCCCGCCAAATAACCTTGCATAATTTAACCAAATGAAAACAAAAAAGTGTTACGAAATAATAAGAATGGTTCCGCGTTCATTAATAATTTTATTACATACTAGCAAACCGCCCTTGCTTCGCTTCAGACAAACTAACCCTTACGCTCAGAAATAGCACCTGCAATATTTAAAGAATGGATTTTGTTCGTTTTATGAATTACAATTTACAATATTATTTCATAACTTTTTTATTTATTGACGGATGGCTGTGAAACAAACCTTAAGTATTATATTATGTTACAAATGCCGACAAACGAGCAGACGAGCCACATGATGGTAAGTGGTCACTGTCGCCCATGGACATCAGCAAGACCAAAAGTATCGCTGATGCGTTGTCGGCCAGGAAATGAGAAGAAGGTACGAAAGAAACTACTGGCTCATAAGCCCCAGCCGGAACACGACGAGTCGTTTGGCAGCTGACTCGAGCAGGAGGGTGGTAGCTAGCCAGGCAGTCTTCACGGAACGGTAATAATACTAATATTAACGACTTAATAATAATATTAATAATATAATCTTTACGCAAAGACCTACCACCAAGCAGGTTGGCTTCTGTCGCCTCTTACGACACTCTTTTCTTCCAGCATGGGCTTGGGGGGAGTGTTCTAGGCATTGTAATAAAAAAAAAATACCTTAAGTGTTAAGTGACGCTTACTGCAATACATTAGTGAAAACCATAACGAAATCGGTTAAGCCGTTATTGAGATTAGCGCAAACAAACGCACAGTCAAATAGACATACAGACAATAGACAGAATTTAAAACAACTATTGTTTTATATTTCATTGTGTGAATAAAGGTCCCTTATAATGTTTTTTCTCATACATCGTTGTGTCTACAAAGCGATCATTTAGAATTTTGTTATATGCATAGATCTTACTCCTTAAATATCTATTCAATCATTTTATTCCCATTACCAATCAATTATTCATACTTTATGAGATTACCATGTTCAGACACACGAGAACACTTTGTTTTGTACTAAGCAATGACCTATGAAATAATATGACGTAATGTAATCATTAATCAATTATTAAAATGATTAATGATTTTGAATGCGTAACGTCTTAAGTTGTGTTAATGTTAACGAACGGTATTCGTATCCACTAGATTCAACGGCAGATTCAGTAGATTTATGAGTAGGCGTCTACGGACAAGCGTACAGGATCCTTCCGTCCAGAGGCAGTAGGTCCACGTCTTGGAACATATACAATCCCAGCTGAGGCGATCCATCCAGACATATCGCATCCATAAATAGTATACGTACGTCGCACAGTTTGGTTTGAGAAAAGAAAATGTACTTGTAAAACATATTGCTTTGCTATGGGTGACCCTGTCCAGCAGTACATTTATATGGGCAAATGGTAATAATGTTGGTTGAACATATTGGTCCTATTTATTTAAAACTCGATTCAAATACTCAATCCTTAAAAATCTAAAAAGTTTCATCCGAATAAACCTACTTAGAAAACACTTTTTCCAACGTTGATACGACGACAGCTGAGAAATTGCTCTTTCGTATTCAACTACGGCTTCTTCGTCACTCAAAAAAAAAAACTTTCCTTTTATTTTTCCTGGGTACAAGAAGAAATCACAGAGACCTTATTCAAGACTGTGAAGTGAGTGAGATAGGATTTCTACAATATGATAAATAATCTTCTCACTATGAGAGTATGAGAATTCAATACATTTTTTAAAGTATTCAGATCACCACTAACATTATCAAACAATATTATATTTTATATTCATACACATAATGAATTATGTATTTACGATGCTGGTCCGGATGGGTTGATTTACACTAAACGTCACTTCTAAGTCACATGTTCTCCTGAACCGGAAGAAATCAAGATATATATGAGAACAAAAAAATAATATAATTAGATTTAGAATACTCACCATACTGTTCGATTACGAATCCAATATTCTAGACGTTGTTTCTTCAGAAATGAGTGCATGTGATTCAAGACGATAAATTTTCTTCACGGTCTCTATAAACAATACAAATTCTTAATATGCAACTCTAATTACATTATTTAAATTTATTATTATTTACAGGAATCATTACTGAAATAAATGTAGGCATAATATTACGTCTATCTGTCCTTAGCAGAATACATTTGTTACTTTAAATAAATTGAATAAATATTGATATTGGTGCTAACACTTCTCAATCGTAAAGCAACCAGCGAAAATATTTTTTCTTTTGTTGTAAATACAAGTCATAATTTGTGTGTATAAATATAAAAATGAAATTGGAGGAGATTTATACACTAGTCTCCGAAATATAAATTGAGCTGTATGTGTATGTATAAGTTTATTGGATCTGTGGTTAGAAGTAACCAATGATTTCAGTTCCAAGTTAATAATAATAAACAAGTAGAATAAATACAATTTAATTCAATTCTTTGGTGCGACTGTAATCATTACAGTTTACAGCCCTGACATACAATATTCATCGGTACGGAACTAAAATGGCTACGTTATGCCTTGGGCGGCAATTTGTAGGAGCGTAGAATCCTCCCCGAATTTCAGGGTACTTTTCTTCCACCTATTTTAATTTGTTAATAAAACAACCATTATCGGACCTGTAAGAAAAAAGTAATTAAATAAGTTGTACAGAATTTATACTTTTAGTCTTTGTAACAGGTAGTCAGATTTAAGGTACGCGATGAAAAGCTAAGAATTAGACTTTAATTTTTTTCTATATCTAAGCCACGTCATTACTATGATTTAATTTCACGCTTTTATAAAACCTAGTGGTTTAAAAGTTGCTTTTCTACTCAGAGACTTGGATTCAAATCGGACTTAATAATCTTACTTACACCACCACTTACTCTCATGCGTATTTGAAATAGATAACTATCACTTGCTTTAGTGATGGAAATCATCGTGAGGGTTTAACACCTAATAGTTGTCCGTCATATTTCTGAGTAGCGAGGTACAAAACAATACTCTATGAGAGACTTAAACTCTCTCTCTCCGGGAGCTAACATAGTATATATTTACTAGTATTAAAATACCTAGGTATAATAGTTACGCGTTCATTATATCTGATGATAAAAATATATATTTAAGATAATAATGTCTGGAGGTTGAAATATTTTTTTAAACCTAGGTGAGGCTCGTCCCAATGTCAATGCAGGAGTTTTAAAATCTTGAACAGAAGTCTTATGACAGACAGGAGATTCCGTTGATCTATTCTGGTCCCGAGCTACAGGGGAGAAATTTCCATCGAACTTAATTGCAAAGATCTACGAGCTTGTAACATACATAATTGACCCCTGAGCAAATGATTGTATTTTTCAATGCCTTCAAAAAAGGTGACTTCATGTTCGTGTGTATGTATTTTGTTTTTTGCAAATCCATACCTCCGCAGTTTAGGAGCCGATTTTGATTATTATTTTTTAATGTATCAAATATAGCTCGTAGTTAGTCTCTTTTAAGTATGGCGATGATTTGATGATGAGTTCTGAAGATGAAAAATTTGAAGTTCAGTAATATATAAAATATTTTACCGCAACACTGTAGCAGTGCATAAAGAGATTCTTCCTCCGTAAAAAGTAATTTTGCTTATGACTTATCAAATGTCAATAGGAAAGGGGTCAAATTTCAATTACTGTATTTGACCCAAACAAACAGGGCAAGGTAAATAAAACCGTTTAAAATATATTGATTTCAGGTCTATATCGAGTACCTAAACTGTAGCAACTACTAATTTGGAAAGATGTTCCATGATTTATTAATCGTTACTATTTTGTTATATGTATAGATAAGGTTTATTATTTAACAAATTACATGTAAAATCGTCTTTATGAACATTTCAACATATACGCCTTCCACAGATATAATATAGCAGACTAAGAAAAATAGTAACTTCAAGAGATTGACTCATTGTCTATATCTGTTATGCCTAACCTCCCCATGATCTGTATATACTGTTAAGAAATGTATTCTGCTTTTACATTGTTCAATTTATTACTACAAACAGATTGAATGGGTCGTTAATATTCGATGAACTTACCCAAATCTTTAAATCGATGTTTTGTAGACTAGAACCATCCGTACGAGGTAACTAAATCCATCATAATTACGTCTTTGTTAATGAAAATATAAAAAAAAACATAATAATATGATTTAGCATAAATAAAAAGCCTTTAAACTGTTAATATTTTTCAAGGAAAATATTCTGGTACCTGAAAATTGTTTCGATTCCTTCATATCGATTTTACTCCATCATACATTACTAAACCATACACTATTTGTATAGTGTGACCTTAAAAACATTAGGGGGTTTCCGAGTAGAAGCATTAAAATAATTCACTCTAACAGACACAATCACAAAAATGTTAACTGTTTCATTACTTTCATAGTTGTTATTTTTTTAATTTGCAATAGAATTAATATATTAGAATAGGTTTAAATAAACTATTGTACTGCCATGAATAAATCTTTCTATCTTTACTTTTCTTACTGTAACAGACTTCATTCAGTAATCTCTAATAAGTGCACATAAATTACTACACTTACATCTGAACATTCGATCTCATTTTCTTTTAAGTATATCAATTAATATCTTCTAGTATATCTGTTCTTCTATATGAATGTTGTTGTAATAATACCATTTTTTATTTAAATAAAATTTAACACTCAAGCATTTGTTTATTTATCATCTTAATAATTGTCAGAGAACTATGTCTTACTCAGCTGTTCATTCAACTGTCAATCGGTCGCCACAATGAGAAGCACCTTGGAATTTCAGGGATGTTTGTAACTCGAATACTAAATAAACTATAATACTGTAAACAGCGGTAGGTATAAGTTTGATCATTGAATACAACCAAAAGATGTTGATTTATTTTTATATTATAATCCCTACTATAAATTATTATGTACTATCAAAACATACAAATATATTTTTATTATCTGCTCATGCTAACGTCTAAATACTAAAATGTTCCATACAGATAAGCGGAAACAGAGGAAGTTGAAACCCAGCGCATTTATACAAATAAATTCCCCCTTATGAACCAAACCAATGAATGAACCTATTTGTGTAGTGTTTGTGGAAAACTCACAAGAAACCATTCAGATGTAAACGAGATCTTTCTCAATAACAAATTGCGGTGATTAGCGAATTCGCTGAATGCCTACGCACGTTCTATCTACGAATACTAACAATAGGTACATCTATACAAATGAATTGAGATTTCAAAGACGTATTCATTTTTACTCAGTACAATTTCCTTGGTGCTCAGGCTAATAATATTTTCATGATTGCTCATCAGAAAAAGTTTGATTTAAGTAATCTAAAGTGTTTTCATGGCTGCAGTTCTATACTTGTGTTAGTGTTTGCACTGTAGTAGCCACTGTAGTAGTGAGCTTATTAGTGTGTGTAGTTTTTTTTCTTTAAGGCAATAACCGATAAACGAGCAGACGAGCCACCTGATGGTAAGTGGTTATCGCCGCCCATGGATATCAGTGAGACCAAAGGTATCACTGAGGCGTTGTCAGCCAGGAAATGAGAAGAAGGTAAGAAAGTAAGCACTGGCTCTCAAGCCCCCAGCCGGAACACGACGAGTCGTTTAGCGGCTGACTCAAGCAGGAGGGGTGTAGCTAGTCATTCGGGCTTCACGGAAAGATAATAATACCAATAATAATATTAACGACTTAATAATAATAATACCTTTTTTATTGAAATGAAATTTATTGAAATGAAATTTATTGACAGTAATCTTTACGCAAAGCCCTACCGCTAAGCAGGCTTCTCTCGCCTCTTATGACACCCTGTTCTGCCAGTATGGTATTGGTGGGAGTGTTCTAGACCGCCTAAATACGGCCTAATTTTTGAGAAGTATCTGTTAAAAGTCAGAAGAAAATTAATTGAATGTTTACTGTGTGTGGTATAATTATTAATAATGGTTGAATTTGCCTAGTAACCCGTTCTTACCTAGCGTGGTGGTATGGCTTTTATCACTCACTTTGTGATAGAAGACTCAATGCAACCAGTAGAATAAATACGAGTTATGATTATGCAAAATAAATTCATATTAAACGGTTAAATTCGTCATTTTGATTTGACCATGAAGAAATAGAAGCAGGAGAAACCGTTCTCAGTCCGACGGCTTCAAGGGATCGACCGAGTTAAGGAACTGCGGGCGCGGTCAATAATAGAATGGGTGACAGCTAATAATTAAATTTCTAGAGCGTCTAGACTTTCATCGTTAGATGGCAGTCGTTAAGGTATTACGGAAGTTTTCATGTGGCATAGAACTTCCGACTCTTGGGTTGGGCGGTAACCCCTCCACCAATACCAACTAAATCAGTGCGGTTAGAGCACGGTTTAGGCTTTTTTTAGGCCTCGATTACAACTAAAGCCATGTAAGAACCAAAATGCATTTGTAATCAACGCTATATCAAATAAAATTTAATTTTATTCAAGCTTCTTACACACAAACGTAATACAGCCTAATTACTCTTAAACCATTTCACATAAAAACGCTAAAAGGTGCATACTTATTAGCTTTTACGGTATACATTATTAATATATTATGAATAACGCAATCCATGAACACATGCTACACCCATTGTAAAAAAAGATTAAGCTAGCAAAAACTTGACGTCACGTTGTACTGGGATTAATTTCAATTTATTAGGAAGCGAGACCCAACCCACAAACAAATTGCGGTGATTAGCGAATTCGTTTGTATGCCGCCAGAAAATGTTTTAGTGTACGCCCATTGAATGGGAAATGTGTTGTTAATTGATTACGGATTTATATTTTCAAGTATTCTTAATTAATGAGTATGTATAATGAAATTTAGATATGCATTTAAGAATAATAGTTTCCTATAAGGTTGTATTTCTTTCCATTTCTACACGTAAACACTTATTAATTTTCCGACAAACGAGCAGATGCACAATCTGATGCGAAGTGGTCACCGTCACCCATGGACTGATGTGCTGTGGGCCAACAAAGAAGAAGAAATAAAAAAAGAAGAAAGACTGAATTGTTACTCTTAAATTACGCATAAAAATAGTATAAGTACTGTAATGTATAAAGAATTTTGTTTATGTTTAGTTTTATGAATATATACTTCTATCAAGTTATTAGGCACATATTGACCATGTCATTTTCAAGTTTTTTACGTAACAAGCGTTCCGACCTGAATTCCAAAAAAGTCTTAAAATGGTGCCGATTGGAAACCCATGTGAAATAACCGCTTCAAGTTTCTAGATGTCTAAGGAGTAATTTTCTAATTCAAATGCTAATGCCCGTTTACAGTCATACGTACCACAGCCAGTTTGGCGATGTCACCTCGATGACACCAGAGTTTGAGAAAGTTAATGGCTATTCGAGCTTGTATTGGGGATGGGGCGGTTCCGATCAGGACATGTTTCGGAGGTCAGACTCCATATTTTTCTAAATCTATTTCACTTAACTTTAGTGGTCAATTCCTCAAACCGCTAGTGGAATAATGTTACGTTAAACCGTCGGTGTCGATTTCTATCGTTAGACACTTATCGTTAAATCTTCGGTTAGTATACGAATACCAGTTTTTAAAAGAAGTGTACAGGAGTTTTTTTCTTTATTTATTTTTTATGACAAAGCATCTTTTCAACCCTGCATGTGATAATATTACTTAATTCTCGAAGCCGGTCATTAACATTCATAAGTTCATAACACTACAAGGGAAACGGACGCGTCGCTGTCCAATAAAGAAACGGAACACTAACTTATTCCTGAATGCGAGCTCCAAATTAAAATTTGTGATTTTATTGAGGATAACCCTAAATGTTTAGAAAATTACTCAGCCGTCCTTACGATAACTGAACTAACCATATTCGAGCTACTTTCAAGTAAAACACGTTTCAGAATTTTGTTTTTGTTTAGTTTGTACCTTAGGTATATAAAGCATATTTAAAAAAAAACAGAGGTACATTAAATCAGTAAAAGAAGGAAATATAGCACTCGTTTTGTGGAGTGATCAGCAAAATACTACAGAAAATTAAAACTATTATACTAATATGACTATGTGATAGACAAGTCCAAAACAATTCTTTTCATAAACTTATTATGGGTAGGAAGATATACGATGTTCGTTCCGGGTAGAATAGTTTACATAATACTCCATCACAATATTCGACACAGTCAGAAGTAAAACTTATTAATGATACATTAATCTTATAACCTTGTTTTCATTCTATTTATGGGCACAGTAATAGGGTGAATATGCTTTGAACTGAGTTGGTAGGTAGCGGCTATTATGATTGTGTACATCGTTTGGTTTGTCTCCGTTATAAAAATGATATTAAAAAAAATCTTTTCTTCGATTAAGATATTGGTTTCTTTCAGACAATCTGAACCTTCTGAAGATTATACCAAAAAAGTTTAGAGCATAAATGTAGATAGAATTTCAGATTAAAATACAGATAAAGATCTAGAAAAATATATTTTTCCTACATTCACGCAAAAATTCAACGAATTACGGTGCACTCAAATTTATGAAATTGTTCGTCAATTGCGGTCTGTGCCACAAATGCCCATATAGTCAGGTTTTGGTAGAAGCAATGTTATTTAAAATAAATATTTTTTGGTCAGCAATGCGTTACTGACATGTCGGGTGACGCAGATGTGCATGGGCGGCATATTTTACATCACATGAACCGTGTAATATTACCATAAAAACAGTTTACGTAAAATAATGTGGTATTGAAAGATATGCAAACAATTTAAAACCGATGCTACGGGATAGATTGATAGGAATACCTATTACATAACATCGCGTTTACATCAACAGTAGAGTATGGGTTAAAAGGATTAACAGAAAATGTTCGACAAGATTATTATTACTTTAGGATTTCATTTCCCACAGCGACGGCTTAGTTTGAAAATCATTTCGACTCGAAATAATCCGATAACTTGATAGAGTGCTCACTGGAACCGGAAGTAATTTACTGTAGGTATACCGATCACTTGTGTTGTAATATTAATAATTATATGTATATTCCAATCCTGGAACAATATAGATTGTAATGATGCTGATGTTCACTTTGATACGATTCTAATTAATGACAAATTAATTAATGGCTGTTGCCAATCTTTGTTTTTGTTTGATTGACTGGATATGGTAGTTATAACTATACATTTTAGTTATGAAGTGACCTTCCTTTTTCTGGAGGAAAACGCTAATTTGTTGAAGCCGTGAGCAACAGTTTGTCAAGTTTCATTTATTGTATCATTATTAAAAACGTAATAATGTGACAAATCTTCGCGATTGAGGTCATAAACAATATTTTTGTTCTCGTCAAGATAACGGTTCAAAGCTACAAATGGCTCTGATAAGTCCTTATATTCACACATACAGAAAATAAATAAACTGAATATGAGTGTGTGTGTATATACATTTTTGATTTTTTTATTTATTTTTCAATGTTTATTTAATTTGCGAAATGATATCTGCTAGACTATTTGAAATTTCAATAGAGCTGTACATCATAATTAATGTTACGTCGGAACACCTTCTCGAAACTCATAACATCCTGGTACAATTCACCATTACAATTACATTATCGTCTGCTCATTAATTTTCAAAGCGTCATATCGAGCGTAAGTTCAAAAATTGCTTTATAATTAAAACAATCATAACCTGGCAACATAAAAAATAGCTGTCATTAGTGTTTTAAAATAAAAATTACATAAATCCTCATAGACTAGTAGTGTGCAGTGTAGCATTGATGACATTAAGATTATTAAGACAATACAAACAATCAATACTTACATACAAACAGACACACACACATACTGATGTAAATAGATGTCTTCCCCAGCCGGAATTGAACCCAGCTGGAATTAAACTCTACCCGACAGGCAGGGTTAGTATCGCATAGGGCTAAAAGGTTGTCATTATCATTTTTTTCTCCTCCTTTTTGGTATTGATTTGAATTGGATACCATTCGTAAAATGTTTCTTTAGTGATGAAGATGACCCCTATCAATTTTCCGTCGCGTTACACTACATTCTTCTGCACGAAGGGCTGGGCAAGTTCGAGCAAGAGGGCTTGTCGACTTTGGAATACAAATTAGTGGCCGTCACGGAAAGACTTCTTTACACCCACATAGTCGTTGACATAAATCCCTGCTCAAAACAAATGCTAAACCAATTAAACTTTAGAAAAACAGTGACATTAAAAAAAAAACTTTTTACACAGCTGTTTTGTTCATTATGTTATAATATATTTTTTTAGTCTTAAAATTGGCGAAAAAACAAACGGGACACCTGATGTCAAGTAATCACCTTCGCCTATGGACATTTGGAAATTATGCAGTCCCATAAAAGTCTCAAATCATCGCCGGCATCGAAGGAAGAGCTTTATAATAATAAGACGCGACAAGTATAAATAATATTGTGAAAAAATGTATAAAAATAATATAATTAATGTTAAGTTGGTTTTGGTTCATAATGTTATAATGCTTTGTTGGAAGCCCAGAACAATTATATTATCTACCGAGATGTCGAAAGCCTCATGGCATAAAAAATTTCGAAACTTAAGTTGGCCTTTAATTTCTCTACCGCTCTGCATTCAAATGAGTCATAACTGTCTCCTAAGAAATATTAATTTTATATAGGAAGTATAATATTAATGTGATTCAACATACGAATTTACAAAAATTATAAAATGTTAGTCATCAAAGTAAAAAGATACATTAATTAATTTTTTAATAATTAAATATGAATTTAGGATTTTTTAAAGCTTCTACATTCTACTTCCAAAGGAACGTAAAGCCTAAAATGTTACCATACGATAAATTTTCCCTTATTTTTTACATTTTAAGATTTTATGTTGAAAACAGTTTAAGCATTCCAAAATATTCATTATTTATTCTTCAATAATAAAAAACCAAATTGCAATCACAGGAGAATTTAATTAATAAAAGGATGTCTAGAACCTCCTTTTTCATACAAGATATTAAGATTGGTATTTTTTGAAATGTTATTGCAACATTGTATGTTCCGCAATCTCTGTTTTCTGTCTTTAAACGTCAGATTCACAGGCACAGGCAGCAGAAATGTCATTTACCGTACGTCAGTTAGTAGAACATTGCGGTCTGCCGTAGGAGGTAATCAGTTGCGATTGTTCGTGTATACAACATAAAATTCGCACTTTCACCGCAATTTGCTTAAGCCATTGTGTAATAAATTACCGTAACTCTTAAATTACGTAAAACCAATCTTAAAGGACTGTTCAACAAATTTTGAGACGTCTAAGTTCATAGGTGGTTCGTTTTTCCTAACAGACTGGTTTTTGTGTGCAAATTTTGTATCCGTTTTTGGCGCAAGTTACTTGAAATCTATAAGCGGATGTTAATACAGGTAAGTGACACTTTAAGTTCGATGCTTTGATTAAAAAATAACCATATGCTCTGTATTAGTAAACAACAACTTTAGCGCTGGTGCATTCGCATCTATCTATAATTAGAACGATCCTCTGCACGGGGTTGGTTTCGAAAGCTACATATTTTCGCACCAAGCTTAAATTTTTATGACTTTCAATATGATTATAACCTTATGGTATTTTGTAAATAATAGCTTACACATATAGTTACTTTGTTAATATTGTTAAGATTAATAAATTTTTAAATAAACCAATCGCCATAAAATATTATAAAATTGAATGTATTAATCAATTAACTTTTAATTTTTTTTATTAAATTAATAATGAACATGGAATAAAAATGAAAATAAGTTGTAATTTCTCAAAGAAATATTTACAATATAATTCCTACTGTGGGAGCATTTAAGTATTTATCTGTGCCAATATGCCCTGCACTTTCTCAATATAAATTTTACATAAAATACAATTAAACTTATATTATTTTCTTAAAATAATATAAAATTATTTTAATAATGAACTTAATATAATCAATAATCAATTTAATAATGGATTGGCTGTTAGTTCTCTTGGTGTCAACAGGAAGCTGTAATCTATGGATATTTGTAGTAAGCTTCAAATAGATGTACATTTCATGCATAATATAGTCTAAATATTTACTCAATGTAACTTAACTGAAGGGGTTAGAGGCAATACTTTATATGTAAGTATTTTGGTCAAATACTACTTTCAAACTGGAATAATATGATTTTTTGTTATTCCTGTTAAGTCAAGTTTTACAAGTTTATCCTCCTTTAGGGAAATTATTCAATTATTATTAAACCAGGGAAATGTTTTTCTGTTTACCTATCAAAATTGTTTGATTTGTGATTTTAAAACACTTTTATGTAACATAAAAGGTTTTTTACAGGCACCTTTAAAAAAAAAAAAACTAGTGGTCTGTACTGACTCCCTTCAGGTTGATCAATTGTCTACCTCAATAAGTACCACTTAGGTATGTCCATAATAAACACTAAATGTTATAAAACCAAGTGAATATTGTTGTAACTCTAGGTAATTTATATATGAACCCATATCCATATCCTATGTCCATTCTCAATAATCTATCAAATGGTAAAGTTTTTAAATAGGTGCCCTGGTTGCAGAGAACTGTATACATACAAACTTACATAATTCACATTCTCTCTTTGTAATATTAGTTTAGATTTAAAGATTGGGAATCTGTTGTTTGGACTTACTTGGTTTTTAAGAAAATACTAGTACCATAGAAAATTTAATTAAATTAATTGTCTGTACATATATATATATGCATCAAAAGAAGAACAGCATACATGGTGGTGTATAATATGAAAAAAGTTACTTTTAAACTTTTTAGAATGGAGTATGATAGAAAATTGACTACTAAATGCTATGTAAAAAATTGTGTTATTTCTTCTTGTGATACCGAATTAACAGTAAAAACTAAGATGCACATTGATCACAGCCCTCTCACAGGATTTCAATTTTAATGGTTTTTTTTTTGTAATATCTATCAAAAGCTGTTGATATGAAACAGATAACCATCTTGAATTATTCATGAATACAATTTTTCATGCAAAAAAAAATTATTGCAATTGTGTGTGATCAATTGTTTTTTAATGCGGCCTATGAGAAACACTGCCAGGTAATCTCACATTTAACATTTTTATTGAAACATAACAAATAGGTGATATTGCCCTTATTAATAATAATGTTTTTATCATTTTGACATAGAACTATATTTTTATTCATCTTTTTTGCTTAATTTCTGAGAACACTTTAAATTTGTTATATAGTCATATCATTGATATAATATTTTTCACTACAGTTAATACATCTAACACAACAATAACATAGAACTTGTCTATTCACGACCCTTGTTTCTAAGCCGGGGACAAAATCTAGT
>DWPT01003180.1:0-14843 GCA_018251895.1 Agathymus mariae mariae | reverse complement strand
ATTTTATGAATGTTCCCTTTTGAATTCATGAACTGAATTAAACCTGTTATTTCTGTAGACAGGAGGGCTTACGAGGTTTTGAAATGAAAGTATTTGTATGAAACTCATGCATTTTATGCAGTGCTAGAATGTTATCAGCTAAATAATTTAGTTCATATCGTTGGGCGAAAAGAATGGGTCAAATAATAAAAAAAAGTATGTATTACGCATATTAAGCGTACGATTATTAATAAAACGCACGATGTTATTTGAGGATTTGGAAGTCAGTTCGCTGGTTCGTTGCTCTAACGTTCGTAAATAAAAAAAATTGTATCATATTACTAATGGGTTCCATTTTTTTCTTTCTAAATTTAAAAAATGTATGCTAACGAGAACAAAAAAGAAAGAATGTGTTTGTTCAAAAAAAACGAAACTGGTATTCTAAGAACTGTCATTGCAAAACATCTCCGTGTTATCTTTTCTAAAAAATGTCCAACAACTTTTTGAATAATTACATAAAATTAAATCCAATCTTATTAAATTATTATAAATTAAATATTACACTACTTCACTTTCAAACCGAGTCATTTTTTCTTATTCTAAATCATAAAAACAAATCTTACCATCAGAACTCGGCGCTGGCTCAGTTTGGAATAAACTCTCCCTGGTTTGGCAACCAGATTCCTTAGTATCAGGCGCGCCAACTGACACATCTCTTATCGATTTCCTGTCCTCACTTTCTCTCGTCTTACTCCTTATCGATTCTTCTTTTTTACTCATGTCACTTCTTCTAGTTCTTCCGTTTCTTTCAATTCTTACTTCCTCAGGATCGATAGGACCGCGGACGACGTCTCTCTTCCAGGATTCATCGTCCAAGTCGAGATGAGTTTCGTTTATGAAGTCGGAGTCTATACTCGTAGGCTAAGGACAAATTTAATATTGTGAATTATTAAAAAAAAGTTGACATATTCCTAGTTGACTAGTCCTAGTACAGGGGGTACTAGGACTCCCTGTGTTGTGTTTTAGTATGGACATACACAAATAGAAATCACGAATAACCAAGTCTGACAGGGAATTGAATACGAGACTCCTCGCTCGTGACAAGATCGCTACCAAATGATCTACGGGGTAGTAGAATACTTAAACTGTGAAGTTGGTAGTTGAACCGTAGGTAGCGCCTTATGATTAAGAGCGCTACCGTAATTTGGAAGGCATAATGACAACCAATATATTCCTAAGATAACATTTGATAAAGTTTTGAGTGAGCTAGTTTTTTGTAACTCTATATAAAATTCTTATATCAAGTCCCTTTGCACTATGTATAAACATAATGCTGCTTATTGTGACTCTTTTACTGTCAATTTCAACTTTCTCTACAAATTTGCTATGTTTCAGGAAATTAGCTCAAGAACAATATATTGCATCGGTTTCCCAAGTATTTATAATCGTTATGGTTTATTTATGTATTTAAAAATTATATGTCTACTTAAACGGTATGTTAACATTAAGTGATTTAAGAATATCTGAATACATAACTATTGTTCGTTGTTTAGTCGGAGCTTTGTGAGTTCAGAGGAGCCGTCACGCACTCTCGTCGAGGGCGGCTCTCGAGAAAGGACCACGGATGGGTCGAAACTAGTCGGGCGAATCCAACTAAACAACGATGTGTGTATGCCATTTGGTACCGATAGTTATATGAACAGTATAATTATATTTTTTTTCTTTACCTCAATTAGTATTTGTATGTTTTTTATATATTGGTAATGTTAAGCATCTGATATCGTATTGTTTTAGAATATACAGTACTCTTAGAGAGTAGCGGAAAGATAATTACTTTAAGGATATCACTGCTTGAAAATGAGTTTAATATGCAGCCATGAGTACGTTCTGTAACTGCAAGTAGGAAAATTACTCCTCGATAGTTTCTTGCCGCTTCTACTTGTGGGACTACGTTGAACCGATGGCGTAGATAGACGTTCGTAATGGTAAAAATCAACTTTGTATAAATATTGTTTCATTTATTCAGAGAGTATTGCTTTCACAATTAAGCATGTAACTGCAAGTCCTCTAGAAGTAATTTAGATATGAAATAAGAATGAATTTTACTAATTTATTTTCGGTTTCACAGAATATGATTTCCCTGAACATGTATAGGTATATGAATCGTGGGATTAGATTTAAATCTTACCGTGGAAGCTTAATGATAACCTCAAATAATCATTAGCAAGAGTATATTAATACTGTAGCTGCTAAATGTCTCCACGTGACTCATGTATGCTCAATCACACAACTATGTATAACTAACCACATAACTTTATTTACTATATAAATGCACTTTATTGTATTTCGTTTGAGTGATTTGTTGATTTGAGTTTGAAATTGATCTTAAATAAGTATTTTCAATTTATTCTTAAGTACTCTTGGTAAATTATTACAAAAGGCACATACGCGTAGCATCTCGAATTTATCGTATACCTATTTCTGAAAGAAATAAGCACTTAGAAATTCAATTTAGCGAAGTATCTATAATCAACCGAACAACAGCCCGAAGATAGAAAAGGTTCATATAAAAATACGACCTTAGTTTGCGATTGATGACTTAAGAAGACCGTGGTTTGCTTTTGAGCAATATTGGTCGAATTCGAATCGTTGGTTTCTGGAGAAGTTTTAAAACATAACGTTATATCATAAAATATGGACGAGGATCTACATTTTGGAGTTTCGCCTTAACTTCGAGCTTTCGTCTGAGGCATTACCGGAGCGCTTATTATATTATTTATATAGAGTTCTTCACGAGTGAATATTAAAAAAATAAAAAAGTGGAATCGAACGGGAAGTACACCATTTGAAACAAAAAAAAGGTACTTTCCAAATCGATTAATGAACGACTGAGTTTCGAAATAAGTAATATAAAAAAAATACGAATGATTTGACAACTTCCTCCTTTGTTGAAGTCAGTTAAAAAATGGTGTAAAAGCCCTCTTCCAGGGCCGACGTTGCCAGTTGCAATGGTGCCGCCTTTAATAGGCGATGGTGTTCGCTTACCATCAGGTGCCCGGCCTGTCTGCCTTATAGTCTGCTTTACAGGCTATAAAAAAACTTTAACGGCTAATAATAATAGGAGAATAACAAAAGAGAAAATATTATGTGATAAATGGAGAGAACTATCGCATAAAAATTATATTAAGGTAATTTTTTTAAGATGCATAGATACATAAAATTTTATTTTGTATCTTTATGCGTCGCAATAATTCACTAATGTTTTACATATATATTTAAAACCTCATATCCTTTAAAATATCATCTTTTAATCCTACATCCTATATCTTTTATGTCTATTCTCCATTTGATTACTTACGCGCACTTTCTGTTGGGAAAACTTCCTTTGCTGCTTGAACATCTCATTCGTGTGGTTCTCTCTCTCCAGACTCGCTCGTGGCTCGCTGTCTCTCGCTAACCGTTTGGCGTCCAAAGTGAGACGACTGTCAACAAGGCCGTCCAGCCGGTCTTCACAAGACTGCTGTATGTGTTTCTGTTAGATGAGATAATTAATTGCATTACAACACAATCTATACTAATATTATAAAGAGGGGAAGCGAATTTTGTGACTTTGAGTGTATCCTAAGTGTAATTTCCACAACCACGGCATCTATATGAAAAATCCATTACCTTACATTAAATATAATTGTTTTAGCCGAACGAAGGGAGGATCGTTAGAACAATATAAAAGTACTTATTTAGGCCCAGTATTCTGATAAGAAATATTAAAAATTGCTTCGGTATGGTTGTTATATTAAGTCGTATATTTTTTTATGCGAAGTCATAGTGAGTTTCTAGTGACACACGAACAGGGAGAAACTATACAGGGGTGTACATAACTCTATCATATTATATATATATTCCCTTATTCGTGCACCATGCTAAGGAGCGATCGTACTAACGAAGCCAGGGTATTTCGTTACAACATCGCAGGGTTCTAGTACTCAACGCAATCCAAACAGTGTTTATGAAAAATATATGTTTTTTTAACTATCTGAATTTATTACCAGTGAATTTGTTTTCGTTTACAATGTAAAAAGTGTCAGCTGTCAACCGGATTTACATCTACTTTCTTGTTTAACTACGCACTGATGGTCAAAGTTACTTTTGCAGATGTGCGGACTTAGAGGCGATTTCCGATCATCACGTAGTCTGTATGCTCGGTTGCCGCTTGTTACCATAAAAATACAAATTGACATATACAATAGGCGGGCTGTTCCTGAGGGAAATAATGTCTATAATTAAATTCTTTTGTTATAAGATATGGGTGAAATATTACTTTTCTACGTATTTATTTGCTTCATAACCATTTTATATAACTTAATCTGTAGATGTTATCAGGCATGAGTATTTTATGTTGAATTCTAAGAAAACCGGCATTAGACAAAGGAAGTTAAGCGTATATTGTTAATCACGGTTAGTGGCGAAATTATTTGTGCAAAAAGTGTGATTTGTATAGTTGTAATAATAAATCATTAATATTGGCGATGGAGTTCTAAGTTCGATTGCCGTCAATAAACAAATAAGTTAGCATGTATCAGTAAAACCTTAGTACCAAAAGTTGGTATATTAAAACTGACACGCCACGTGCACGCTATGTGCATAACGATCATAATTAAAAAGACAGCGTCAAATTTCGTAATAATATTTTTCCCTATTTCATAACAAGCCGAAGGTGTCCTAATGTTCTCGCAACGAAATGCCTTACGGCCATAATTCGCCACGTAGGCCAAGTGCGGATTGGTAGAAGTGACACATCCTCGAGAATACTATGAAGTGCTATCAGGTATACCGTTTCCTTGACGAAGTTTCTTATATGAGCGTAATTTGAAATAAGAGGTACATGGAAACTCGATGCTCCCGTAAGGAAAGCCGGTCACTGCCGGTTTCCTTCTAAGATAAGCGTATTTTTGGTGCTCCATAATATAGTTTTCATAGACGTTATTTTTATTGTAATTGATGCACATCTGTTACACCAGAAGTGTTGCCGACGCGTTGCCGGCCAAAAAAGCACCGAGCAATTCGTGATGTGATTCAATCCTTCATACTACATAAATGTTTAAACAGGAACCTCATTTGTGAATTCTACGCACTGACGTCGTCGAGAATAAGGCGAAATATAAAAATGATGATTTCGGAGAATTGATTAATAATGCAAAGTGATTTAACAGCGAACGTGACAAATCAGTACATAAATTGCATAATCATTATCAAAATTAGAAAGATTATTTAGTCGTTATATGTGAATTTTTTGAAATAATTTTCTTCTGATAAAATAATAATTTTAAGTGCAAACTTCTCTGGGCCCGTCGCGAATAATTTTCTTGCCAATATAATTAATTACCTGTTGGCAATTAAGAGTCTCGCTTGGGTCGCTAACAACTATGCTAATTCGAATAAATTAGTCTCCAGTGGACTTTTCTGTTTGCATACAGTTTATACGTAACATAATATAGATGACACTATAATAAAGTTTTCGACAAATTTATTCAAATGTATAATATTCAACAATTAATTACATACATGTTCTTGTTTTCTGTTGGTTGTTGAATTCGAACGATGTCGGTTAGTACCAGACTTGTATTATATAATTGTTAATCTTAACGATGCAGTTTAAGATCCTGCTGCTGAAATATCGTTTAGAAATTTCTTTTTAATTTTATGTACTGATTAAAATGAATTCTTCATCAAGTGCATTATTTAATTAAACCTATTTATAACAGTTTCTTGTTCACATTTTAAATGTAATTTTATTCTTATTTAAATTTCAGTGAATATAAGGAAATCTTAAGGAATCAGGCCCGTATTTCTGTCTTATTCAATTTATGTCACACAAAAATTTATTCAAGCCTCCTAGTTTAATTACGTCTAAATTTGGCACATTTTCATTTAAGTTAACTTATGTTTAACACAAACAACATACTTCGTTGGTAGATGTATTATTAACAAATAAATTTTAGTTAAGTGCATCGTGAGTGAAACGAAATTTCACTAGGGACACATATTTATAATTATTGTAAAATGAATAGTTATTGTTATTGTAATACTAAAGATATGGTACAATAATTGACTTTTTGACTTCTTTTTAAATGAACAGTAGTTTCTAAGTATCTAAAAAATTTAAAGATAGATTTTCATCCATCTAATTTATCAGAAACGGAATATATTCCTGCTAACATTTACAAAATGTGATCCTAATCCACGCGGATCCGATTCGCATTTGGCTTTTCAAGCGAGAAAGTGCCTATTAAGGCTTTGAAATGTACTCGAAGGACCAGGAAAAAGGGCAGAAAGACGTTCCTTGAAATGTTTTATTGCATGCGTTCGGTACAAAGGTTTAATAGACAAAAAACACGTACAATACACGGTACAGATTGCGTGCGCACCACAGATTATACGTACACACTAAACTATAAAGAATTATCTTTATTGTATTAAAATTTATTTCAATGTAACCACATAAATATTACGCTTCACTATGCAGATGTTTTGACGAACGAAATGTTTTAATTATAAATTATCAAAAATGATACATAATTAATCATACTGTTGCTTATAAATGATATAAAGTCACAAATAATATTCCAATGAATCCTCTTGAAGGAGTGGTCCCCAGAGAACAATTCGTTTTAAATACGTGTCACCACATTATTTTAGTAAATTCAAAGTTAACAAAGCAAACTTATTATACACATTTATTTAGTTTGATCTCTTTGGAAAAATAAGTACGGTAAATATAGTGCGCCGCTAATGAGACTTCACCAACGAAACCTTTGACAAACTTTATATCACGACTTTATATCTTCGACGATATTATGGTATTTAGTACCTACTCTTAAATATGCAAGTTTTCTCAGTAAAATATTCTTCACCGAAGCGAGTAATAATTATTCATAAAGGACGTAACTTTATAAAAGAGAGGCGCTTGCTAGATATAAACTCAGATCCTACACACGCAGGACCAATGAACACACAAACCACTAGCCACCACTGCTATTAAATTAAATATAATTTTGGAATACATTTTTTTTAATATCATTTAAATTAATCGCACACGCAAATTATTCGCAATCAAACAACGCATTGCTTAAATACGTGTATTTATTTGGTTTGAATTTTTTTATGAAAATAACATCGTATTCAAAGTTAATTTCTTTCGGAAATAAATTCGTTTTAGTAAATAGTGCTGTCATCAAAAGGGCTTGCCTCCGGGCGAGGATTACTACCGAGGGAGCGATTAATAAGATAAGAGGAATGTCGTGGTGAAATCTTAGAAATGCTGATAGAAATGACAACTTTAAGACTGTAGTGTAAAAGAACCGCTCACAACCCAATTGTCTGTATTAATCTTGAGCAGTAATATCCCAGTGACTTCAAAGTCGATATTTCGCAAGTAATTATCCAGTTGTTTCGGCATAAAATAAATTCGTGAGAGAACGAACGTATTTCCTACGTTGGAGATAGACAAATGTATTAATTGTAAATAATGTACTATGCTTGCATAAAATATTTAAACTTTAGTTTGGATTATCAATTAAATATAGACGAAAGGAGCGTAGAGAGAATTAATAATCTATACTAATATTATAACGAGAGAGTGGGAATTTTATGAGTTTGTGAATGAATTTGAAAAATAATTTTATCATTTAAAACGTACATTATTCCGCATGGATATAAGCTATATACATAAATATATATACATATATACATAAATAAATATATATATATATATATATATAAACAATACCCCTGAACTTTCTATCGAGGATACTAGTACTGATTTCTGAAATTATAAGTATCGTTGTTCTTTATATACATCCTAATATTGTATCGTACATCCTCTACATATATAATAATTTATACTGCTTCCTTAGCCTCATCTGTTGTTCAATCAATGGAGGTTGACTCGGTGCCAAGGATGGGTGGAGTGACCTACACTTACCTGCGAGAGTTTACGATAACATCATGGAGTTAGACGGTTGAATAAATCTTACGGGCAGTTGAGGTTAATATATGTGAATTGTTAATTACTTGCGCTAGTTAGATACGCTTAGAAACCGGGAAAATTATTTACGATACGCTAACAATAAAATCTCGGGTTCTTACGCGAGCGTAAATCTGAAAACATTAAATACGCATTCAAAGCTTGACGTCTTGTGTAAATCGTAAATGATCGATACAAGGAGCAGAGGTAGTAGATGTTTTTGAGAGCTTCAGTGCTTTACAGGGCACTTCAATATTAGTTCCTTTGTTAAGTCATACTGATTGAACGGTACATGATTCAAAATAGTATTAGGTTAAAACAAATAAGTATACCCTACATCATTTGTCTTTGACGTCAACTTTTTCTGCTCACATAGTTCACCCTGCCGAACAACGCACAAAGGTTTGGTTAACGGTCCCTCCAGTTCGCTGAATTTAAACCCATCCAATTTAATTCGATAATATCAGGCTTAAGAAGCCTGCTTGGCCAGCCACTCGCGTTCTAGGGTAGATTTTTGAAACGATTATCATTAGTTTGGTTCTAGTGTTTGAAAACGTTATGTGGGTAGGTGTAGGTAACGCACAATCAAAGGTCTCTAAACCGCACACAGGGTTTATTGTTAATTACACATAAAACACGGATAACACACGAGCACGGAAGAATAGCGTAATAACACAACACAAAATAATAGCTTGGCAGAGTTTGGAACAGAAAAGAACAATTAGTGTTGCAAGCGAGCCGTCCAAGAAAACGTATGTAAGATGGCGCACGAGCAACCGTTCGTCTACCGCAAGCCTCGCGGGCCATAACTACTGGAAGGTGCGTGTGAGTAGCGAAACGATAAACAATGAGGATCGAAGTTTCCCGATCATGCCGTGAGTAATCGCTACAACGTAATAAGTGGGTGTTCAGTTTCCTTCTCCACCTATATCGTGCCGTTGATACTTTTTGTATTACGAATATGCGTGGGCGGCGGTGACCACTACCATCAGCTAGCCCTTCTTCTCGTTCGTGGGCTATTGGCAGAGTAAATAATCAGTGCATTTGTAATTTCACAATGCCCTTCTGAAAACGCTGTTAAAAATCTGGGAACGTGTTCCGTCTCCAGAGATACTGGACAAATCAGACTAGACGTGTCTACCAGCTGTCTGTATGAAAGAGCTCGTGAGGCTGTGTAGGGCTGTTTATTTCTAATCAACATGTGAAATTGTAAGATTTAAAAAGCTTACCTTTATAATCTTGTGATCCTGGTAGAGTTTCCGGATGCATTTGAAAAGGAACACGAAGCTCATTCCAGAAAGTATCAGCGAGAAGATGACCAGAATCACCACGATGTGAGGTTCCTTGATCATTGACTGCACGTCGCCCTGCGGAGTTAAAATATGTTAAGAAGACATTCTGGTGTAACAAGCTTTCATCTATCTTTAAGTCCAAGGCGACCTGCACCACGATTGGTGAATTTTGACTAGCAAAGCTGATCATTGCATCCATATGTAAAGGAAGGTAAAGGTTTGGTCTGTAGTATTGCCTGTTCATTATGTATCGATTGTGTTTATGTTGCGGTATATAATATTTATGCACTACTATCATACCAAATGATACACTTTGCATATCCTGTTTGAGAAAACTACTGTTTTAAAGACGCGCCTTGACATGGAGAAGAAGAAACAGCTTATGAAACTTATCACCATGTCTTTAAAAATAGTTGTACCAACGATGGTAATGGATGGTAGCCGTGCATTGTGGTAGGTTTTTTTACTTCCCTAATTGTTGCCACTCTGAAATAATTATGATTTTCTTTATTTGATTCAATCTTGGGCCACAGCGCACCAGTGATTATTTTAGTGCGAAAGATCTGTGAGAACGGTGACTATCACCTACCATCAGGTGCCCTGTATACATACATACACACAGCGTACTCCACATCTTAGTTCAGTGGGGATTGGTGGAGGGGCTAATTAGAAATCCAAGTGTCGGAAGTTTTTAATGCCGCGCGAAGGCCTCCGCAAAAATCGTGACTAAAAGGCTTTACGTGCCGAAAAGCTCAAGAAATTTCGTGACCGTGTTTGAAGTTTCTTAACATCATCGATTATATTCGACTGACAGTCTGAGGGCTACGATTATTTAGTTACGTTATACTTATAAATGTAACGGGTTCTCACGATGTTTGTGTTTTTACCGATCGATGTTTCCGTGATCCATGTTGAATATCGGCTAAAACACAAAAATCGATAGTACCCATTACAGTTAAAATATATATGTTTATAATGGACAACTTGGCGTCTTCTGTAATGTAACCGGGCGTGTTTGAAAGATAGAAGAAATATACTCTAACATAAAACGTAAAACAATGTTTCAAGCTATCATACAAAAGACATCGCTTGTCCACTTTATGATCAATCTCGACGCTTGCAAAGACAAAGCGGGTAATCGTGTCACAAACTGACGACACTCGGGATAAGTTTTATAGTTATGAGTGATAGTGATAAACTTGGCGAATAAAAAAGTTGTCCCGGAGAGAATCTCCCTGTAACTAAAGCCGTGTCGTATTACAAGCGTATCGTCGTATTGAATGACGATGTGTACATTAATAAAACAATGGGGTGAAATACTTTGCCACAACTGTAAGGCTATTGCTTTAATGAAAGAGGCTCCTTTATATATGTCGGCGTGAAATTATGAAAACTATTAAAAATTAAAATTAATAATTTAAGATTAATTAGCATTAAATTAAATATTTACATAAAAAAATTGTGTATACCGGAAGTGTTACTCAATTGAAAATCGTTTATTGTTCACAATTGTTTCGAACGAACAAGTTTTATTTTAAATTAATCTTATAATTAGTCGCATACAATTGGTTAGCTATTGTGAGTAACGCTTATTTTTATGACCAACACAATGTAATGTGTTGCTCTTAAAATTGATCAACTTCCGTCATGTAATTTAAGAAGTGTTCGGGCTGCGATGACGTTTTTCCTAAAACGAAATGGCCGTCGCAGACGCACATTCGACACAAGCCTTCGGCTGAGAGGGTCATTTTTGCTGCTGTATCTTGTAACTTACCTATTTATTGTCGATATAATTAGTTTACTAGATAGAATCTAAGATTGGTTTTATGTTTCTTAAAGGTTAATTTTAATAATATTGTTACAATAAATAAGTTCAAATTCATAGCGTTTTCACATCTGCAATGTCTGAACAATATAAAGATAAACCGGCCCCGCCTCCTATTTCGACATATATAATTTTTATTATCTGTTTATGGTTGTGTGATTTCTGAAGCAGTTAATTGACTAAGGTCATCTTTAAGGAGCCCGTAGACCTATTAGTTATGACCCTGTCTGTTGAATGAGCGGTTTCGGGTTCGATTTTCGAGCGGCATAGAGCCGATGCGATAGATAATAAATGCGATGTTATATTTGTTAAGAATTTTAAGAATTATTATAATCATAACAAATGTATTTGAATATGTTTACAAGTATCAGAGAATGTTTAATGATTGTAAGGAGTGACCGGTGAGTGCATGGAAGCTGAATTGGAGTTTTGGGAAGAATGACCAGAATGAGAGATGGAGTGCAAGGTGACTGTGTATGAGAGGCTGTGTTTAATGTAGTTCACTGAACACTGTCAAGGTGTAGGGTGCGAAACAGTAAATAGATAATTGTAAAAGTGAGGAGGTATAAATAAACGTGCTACTACTATTGCCAAACTGACCCAATCCCCACACTTTTTTTATGTGATTGACCGAGAAACGACCAGACGGGCTACCTGATGGTAATTGGTCACCGTCATCCATGGATATGAGTAACACCAAAGGCTCACTAATGCGTTTTCTGCCGAGAAAGAAAACAGATACTGCCTTCAAGCCCCCAGCCGGAATATGACGAGTCTTGTGAAATTTATTTGTCTTTCTTAGATTTATTTTGTTGATTAGTGGTTTATAGATATATTAGAATAAATATCCTGTGGGTGGCGCGTAGTCAAAACTTAATTCTAAAACAAAATTATTCATTTCTACATAATACCTTTTGAAATCAAAACAATGAAAAGAAAAGGGCTGTCGAAGTAGTTAGTTGTAATTTTATTTTTAAAGACTAGACGCTCCAGACAACGAGGTCTCAGTGCGGTGACCACCGGAGACTCCGACCTTCTCATGCACCCTAACGTACGCTCCTGTCTTCGAAGCTTCCAAGCTTAACACGTCGGAGAAATGTCGGGTGTAGCTAAAGGCTAGTTGATATTACCAAGTGACTTTCACATCTTGTTTTATTGTAATCACCCAGAACAATGTAATACAATACTCAATTCTATTTCTTTTACTAATAACACTACAACATATTTATGGATAAAGCGACTCGCTTATGTAATCGTTGTCATCGGAGTGGATCGGGTCGGTCTTTATCAAAGTAACGTAACGTTCATTCGTAGATGGCTTTGGGTATGTTTGAGGAAACTACTCGTTGAGTTTCACATAGCTCATAAGTTGATTTATCTACATACATCATGTCATGTTGTACTACACGTGATCTATCGATAGCGAATGGATAAGAAACGTGTTGAATGAAATAGTAAGGGACGTATTTAAACTCTATATTATAATTGTATTGTCAATGTGTCAATTATTTTACTTAATTTTTTTTATTTTACACACCTTTGTACACCGGAAATGTTTATAGAAGTTTAATAATACTTAAGAATTAATCAATCAAGTAATTGATCTTTTAAATAATAAAATCATTATTAATTAAATAATTAATTTATCATTTATTTTTCTTCATATGTGTATGGGCATTTACCGAGGAAAAAGCACAGTATGTGTGTGAGAGTTGTGTGTGTATACACAGTATGTGATTTCTTACGGATGCCCTTCACAAAACAACCGAAAAGTTAATTTTATAGACAGTCGTTTTATTTATTTTTTGTTTTATTTTATTTTATTCCTTTATTCTATTTTTATTTAAGTATATATGGATCAAATACGGTAAGTAACTCTACTAAAGAGAGTGAAGAAGGAGAGAAAATATTTTTATCATTACCATTTTCGTTTTAACCGTTTTCTGCCCTTACAAATACGAGTATATGAGTAATAAATTATATTGTATGACAATTGTTGTGAAGTATATAGAAGTGAATTATATAGAAGCATATCTTCGTATTCTAAGTTCACTTGCTTGTCCGTTGTAGACGAATTAAGCATTTACTGAATGGGAATATTGCCGGATATATGTTGCATTATTTAACGATGCGCAAAGTACCTACCTGGTATCCAGTAACTTACTTTGAGAAACCAAATGCTTAGCACAAGTATTGAGTAGCATATATACCATAACTCGTTCATCTTAACATAGTATATATTTCTAAAAGCCTATGTTCTAATTTCTACACAGTCAGTGGTAGGTTGTGCTTCACTCAATAATTGTAAAATCTTATTTAAGGTTATGTTTTCGTTGTGCGGATGATACACTTAACCATTTTAGAAATTCTAGCATTAGTCAGATATCTACTGAACGCACCAGAATTAAACTTGGTCTAACGTGTAAAAACAATTCGTGGTTGATTCTTTAAGAAGTGCGGTAACAAGCCAGCTTGTTGGATTGTCGGGGCGGCTGGCGCTATAACCTCGTCTGTTGAGCACCAGCTAAGATGGACCTCCATATACTGATTACCACAGCCGCCGAGCTTTAAGCTTTTCTATAGATAACTTACTTTGCAGTTGTCCGGCCCTTCGTCCGCCTTTAATCTGCAGTCCGCGAAGCCGTTGCATTTCAGCTCTATGTCTATGCAGGTATTGTCTTCGCAGTCAAATTCGCCGTCAAGGCAATGCTCTGGATATAAATTGCGAATATTATTATTCTAGGAACACAAGTGCATATTTTTAAATAAACGCTACGAATTCGTATTTAGCATTATAATACTATATAAAATGTTGTTAAGCTTAGTTGAATCATTTTTTCTCCGTATAACTATTTCACTGTTGTGGTTGACTGAGGTAAAATTGTCCAGAGATAATGATCACACATCCACCATGCTGGCTAAATGCAAACTATTTGACTATCTAGCTATCACGACCCTTATAGAGTCAGAGGGGCAGATCAATAGCAGGTTGCTAGCTTCAAACTGGAAACGCGTCAATGATAATTTATGTATTACACACGCTTATACGTTATCTACGATCACCATGGTTGATTTTAACTAGGACATTCATTATTCATCTTGATCGACATCAAAAAAGTGATCGGTCTATTGTTCCTGATTCCAGGGGCTATGTTAAAAAAATTGTCCATAAAAAATAAAACGATTTTTGTCCCTGCACGGACCATGACCAGAGTAAGTTTCGTTGGTGATGGCTATCCGCAAATTGGTGATTCCTTTAGTTAAGTATGACAACACAGTATACCTTAAAATATAATATACTCAGCAAACACACTCACCGTCGTTTTTCAAAGTGCGATAGGCAGTATACTTCGCTTCGAAGTAAGATCCTCTGCCTATTTTCGACGCGTACATTCTGACGTGCATAATGTTTCCCTTGCCAGGCTCGTCTTTAGTCGTAACCGGATTAGCTACGGAGCCGCAGTAATGCGCTAAGCTGATTAAAAAATATTAAAATAGTTTACCATTTCTTCTAGAGACAGCGCACACTACTTATATGAGATAAAAGTGCCTTATCTTTCTTCTATCTATATCTTCTATCTTCTATCTTATAAAGCCTTATCTTTATAACTAACCACATAAATACTAGAAAATCAAAAATTTTAGGAAAGCTCAATTTTCACCTTCCCTTAACGCTTAATCCAAAAAAAAAAAATCACAAATCTTTTTGTAACAAAAATACATA
>DWPT01003179.1:0-14844 GCA_018251895.1 Agathymus mariae mariae | reverse complement strand
CGATACACAAACATTCGGCTAATCCCTAGCTTTTTCAATGCATCAAAAATGTCGGCTGGCTCCTTACCTACTTTGTACAGTGCAATTACTGCAATTCAAATTAATGTTTTTTTAAAATGTATGTAAACAGCCAGTAACAGAATTTATGGCCAGACTAGTTACTTATACTTCGTTACGGAACTGCATAACCGTTCTAAACTCTGAAAAGTTCACAGAAACACTCACACCCCAGCACTAGGATACGCAAATATAACAACAAACCCCCACGACCCGAGAACAACATTTGACTAACACGTAAAATTCGAACCCGGGACACTATACTGCCAAATGAGCTGCCAGGTCGTGATTATAATGACGGTCAAAATAATAAAAGTTTCAACTAAAACCTAGCTTTTCTATGGAACGTTAAACATTAAATGAAAACTTTAAAATTCTTTAAATTTTACCGAGTCAGCCCGGGGTCACCAGTTAAAACCAAAATTAATTTGCCCGGTAGTTGACCCGAGATATCCGTAAATTAAAACACCGAATGATTTATTTACGAACGTCCGCAGAATAGATCACTGCTGTCCAACGAATTGAATTTTTGTTTTTATTTCAGTAAAATTATTTACTTCGTGGTTTAACTTGTAAAAATTTAATTTATTTTGTAAAGTAATCAGACTTTTAAAACTGACTTAATGAATTTGTAAACTGTTTTCTCAAGCTCATTTGGTCCGTGTCCTAGTAGCAGGGTTCTGGTTAATTTTTTGTAGAATAAGTTACTCGTTCTTGATTTGCTACAAACCATAATTTGTGCATTTTTAAATAGTAATTGAACCCTACACAACTGATAATCTATTTTATCAAAACCTTCCGTTTGAATTATTCTATCCGTTGGTAAATATCAAAAGAAACATTTGTAGTACTTTTTAAGAATTTGTTTTATTTTATGTCATAAGTGCCTACAGTAGATTGTGATAAATTACTGCCAAATACTTATAAATATAAAAATCGTTACATTGCTTTATCACTAATAAAAGTAGCACTGACTTCGGTGATAAACAATTTGATATAATAAAAGTGTTCAAAGGCTGCACGTAATTTTCAAATTTGTTCCATGTTTAATTTAAACTTCGCTTTTAACTATAATAGCCTAACTAGAGGGGTGGAAACTGAAGCGTACAAAAATCTAGGTTGACAACACTACACCAAATCAACAATTCAAAAATCAGAAACGATTTAAATATTGAAATCAAACATAATATACTCATAACAAAACAAACTCTTAACTCTTTCTTTCTGAGGAGTGACACGCATTTCTGATGTCTGATGGGAAGTGATTATCGTTCCCTCTGGACATAGACAACACCGGAATAGCCACTATTACAACGCCGGCCTAGAAGGAGAGTTTTTAGTACATCTTTTTTGGAGAATTACATATCAAAGCACTCTAGGAATAGCTCAAAAGGAAGCTGTTTCCACGAATTGCATTTGTTCGGCATAATGAACGGTATAAAAACGGACCATGTAAGGTTGCCACAAATCTAATCAATGTGGATGGAACTTTATTGTTCGGCATGGTACGATGATCGGAGTTGGACACGGGCAGCACGTTGAATATTTTTTGGGATAGTAACTTCATATATGACAAACGAGTAGACGAGCCACCTGATAAACAACAAAGAAAGAACTGGCTCTCAAGCCCCCAGCCGGAACACGACGTGGTAGCTAGCCAAGCAGGCTTCATGGAAAGATAATAATACCAGTAATAATATTAATGACTTAATAATAATACGGATAATATAATCCTAACGGAAGCCCTACCACTGAGCAGGCTGACTACCGCGCCTCTTACGACACCCTGTTCTGCTAGCATGGGATTGGGGGGACTATTCTAGGCCGCCTCAATATGGCCTCTTCCTTTTTTGAAGTCGGTTAATAATTTTTTTGAAGTCAAATTTATATTATATATTTAGGAAAAATAAACTTGCATTATATATCTATCTGTAACAATTTAATAAATAACGATAGAATTTCAACTATTGAACGGTTATTGGTTCTTATAAAAAAATATTATTAAAGTTTTTTAATTTGTTTTCGGGGACAACCAAACTGCTAGACAGTAAGACACAAAAGGATTTCATGGCACAATTTCATTTGTTTGTTCCCAAAAAAGAAACTTTAATTGAGACTAAATCTGGGACACTTCGAAATGAAAACCTTTTGTCTTCAAAATTTTTAAGCCAACCGATACTTAATCTTTAGTGTGCTTCGGAAACGATTATTGGAAGGATAAGGAATATGTAACTGTAAATTGCAAACGACTTTGCTTAATAGTCAGTGCAGCAAGTATTACAGTGTTTCATAAAAGATTCTTGGTATAGCTAGTGCAGTCCCGGCGGCAATTGGGACACAATGGTGAGTTACCAGTAATCCTCTCTCACTTCGCTTCCGGTCACTTGATTTTAACGTTCACTATAAGAACTAGTAAATTAAAGAAGTAGTTATGAAGAATTAAATAATTACATGTTTTTATAACATTAAACTTCTAGATATTCAAGACAATGCATAAAAAATATTTATCATTCTACGCCATACAAGCGAAACCACAGAGCCTAAAATGAATAAAAAAAAGTTTTACTCAGCTAGTGTATGTAAAACCCCTCAGAACTAAAATTATACAGATGACAATTATCTTTTCGTTCGGAAAAATCGGAAAACCGTTTTGTCTAGTCGGAATTTAAAAATTTATTATTTGAGGAATACATTTGAATTATCTGAAACTTAGTAATCATCAGCTTTATCCACTACCCACATGAACCCTTAATCTTCAACGCTCAAGTAGTTATACCATTTATTATGTTTTATAAGAATCTACAAAAATCTTTTATCTTTAATACCACGAAGCGTAAAAGCAATCAATTAAGATCTTTAACAAAAATGTTGATGTTGTTTGCTCAAGGATTTCAAAGGCTCCGTTTACATTGCTCAATATAATTGGATGATCTTTATACCTCATCTTGTTAATTGAACCTTCCGTGGTTACGACAAAATGGAACGATAATGGGTTTGAAGTGATGCCATTTTGTTACCCATTTTAAACTCAATAAGTGCTAACAACTCGTATTATTGCTGCGATTATTGAGTTTAAAATCGTAACGTAAGCTGGTGTTTTATTCTAAGAAACGATGGATTAGCATTCAATTATTTTAACACTTAAAACAGTATTGTAGTGTTTTATGAACAAAAGGGACTTGCTTCGGTTGTAGCCATGCTTCAGTAGGGTCCGGATTCGGTTACTAACTGAATATATTTGTATATAAGTATGTTGGTAAGATATGAGCCTATTGGCCTAACATATGTGTTTGTTCCCGGGTCATGGGTGTTTGTAATGTCATATTTGTGTTTGTCAATGCCACCTGCAACACAATGCATCCTAGTGCTGGTGTGTGAGTGTATAAACGTTTAACATTTATAGCCCGCCCTATAAACTTGACTATGGAGTATAGACAACAAATTTAAACTGTACACGTGCCGTGTAAAATATTCTATCAATGTTTTTGTCTACGTGTCAATATTTTTGGACATAATATTTTTGTACCAAGTCCCAGTAGCGTAAATATGTTATAGCATACGGAGTGTACGAAGCGACAGTGATAGACAGCGGTCCCCAGTTCGCACTATCCACTGCGCAGTGATTATAACTTCATGGAACTGATCATACACGGGATTTATTTTTCTCATCAATAACTTTAAAAATATATTTTAACCACTTCTGCGGCTATCAGTTCGTCTGTAAACGTTGAAAATTGACTTATTGAGATAACTTATAACATTTTTTTTTATCAAATTTTTAATTATGGATAATGAGAGGATGAGTGATGGTGGCGTTGTAGTCATTTTCAATGTTGACGAATTATTTAAAAAAAATAAATAATTTATAACGCACATCGGCAATTAATGCGACTAATTTGCTTATAAATGCTATAAACCGCACTCTGTTGGCATACAGTTTTAGAGTAAACTACAACCTTAATGAGGAATCAAAAATCGACAGCGTTCGAGCAGTGTGTAATCCCAGTAATGATATAATTATAAATGTTCAATGTGCTTAAACTTGGGCATTTACCAAGTCCGATTTATACTTAACTTGTAATACAACCGACAATTTACATGCATAAGTGTATTTACAACATAACTAAATGTTTATATGATTTTTAATTTGAATTTTGAATAGGATATTCGATAATTTCTCTAAGATGTAACACGTTCTCTTAATAAGTCATTAAATTGAATTATTGATGAAAAAAATTAATGTGTTTTGTTTTGGTGATAAATAATGTGGTAACTTACTCCCAAAAAATATTCCGAGTAAATTAAATTCATAAAACGCCTGATAAGAAATAACAATTGTTCCGATGTAGGAATTAAATTTACCTAAAGCTAAGAAAACTATGTTTTCAGGGTTACTAGTATATAAAAAATATCTAATAACTCTCCCTCGCTTCGCTTTGGAAAATTTTGCGTGAACAAATCAATTGTCGGGGGTGAAAAGTATCCTACATTATGACCCACAGCCCAGTTGTAAAATATAATTAATTTTAATTCATTTTAATCTGTTTAGTGGTTTAATACTAAAAGTATTAAACGTGCATAAACAGATAAAAATTACAAAAAAATGTGTTTAGACCTCTATGTAAATAACAAAGACTACCTACCTTAAAATAAAATAAAAAATCGATAAGCAGATTAGATCTCCTCACCGTTTTATTATGAGGACATTGAGATCGTGAGAGGTTTTTCAGGCCCGTATGTTTTCAGTCCACATAAACTATTGCGGTCACAGCGCACTCAATGTAATTAGCCTTTTGTCATGGATTCGCTCGCATTTATCTAACACGCGACGTGATTACCGATTGCCTGGAAAACCAATGTCCTATACTATAACACGATATTATTTTTCATCACAAAAATTGCCCAATCACTTTGCCAACATGCCATTAACTTTATTTATTTAATATATTGCTTCTGACTTCAAATTAATTTTTTTTCTGGTCCAATCAATGTCATGGGCGGTAAAGTCCCCCAAAACTATCAATTCCTCCGATGGGTTCAGCTTCGATACTCTGTCGGCACCCTAGATGTGCTCAAATAGTCGAATAACGTTTTCAGTTTTTCAGTGTCCACGCGTCCCCAAAGCATCGATAGGGCTTTGTCTTCACCATATGTTAGACTCCGACGACATATATCATCAATATCATCCTGAACATATATATATACCTGCAGGTGGTTTGAAAGCGTGCTCCCCGGGACAGCCTCCCGGACCAGAAGTTTAATGTGTTGTTTGGGTTCGACTCCCTCTCGGCGGCTCGCGACAAGTCAACCGTTTTGCCAGGTCTACACTCTCATCTCACTCCCGTTAGCACAAAGATTGAGTGAGGGTAGAATAATAGATCTGGATACGAAACGTTTGGTGGCTGATTGCACATACAGAAAGAGTACTTTCTCCAATATAAAAACTGAGCGTAATAACTACATAGTGAATTGTCGTTGAAAGTAGCCAAATACCCAATTTTATTGTGCTAACTTTATTGGGAAACAGTCCCCACGTAGCAATGTTAAGTTAAGAAAACATTTTATCTCTTCGGAAGTAAAATAATCGTAAAAATAAATATTGTTATTTGATGCACTGACATAAAGACAACGTGAAACGACGGTGAGTATTGAAAATAATGTATTTTTTGTCGCTTGCCTCGTTGAATCTAATTTGTTGTTTGTTTGTGAACTCGTTGAAAATTATTTGTTTATCATTATCATAACCCAAAACTATCCTCTTGGCTCATATCTTGGATTCGGAAGACAATACCATTCAGACAAAATATAACAAACCGTATATCAATTTTACTGCGTTTCTGATGAAGCACCTAATATTTGATTATTTACTTACTAATAACGCACATGACTTCCGAAAGTTACAACAGCAAGTACGTCGTATTTAAACTTAGTTAAAATTTATATTTTATAAAAACTATGTTATATAAATACGATACCTCGGAAAAGGACCTTAGGTCCGATACCTACTGGGTAAGTCTAAACAACTAGACGAGGAAGCCGTCACACATTTACTAATACATATTTTTTTATTTATTGTAAGTCAATGCTTGACTAAAACACCATCTGAAGCTGACTGGCGATGATACTACAATCATATAGACGCAGGCACGTTATTCCAGCCCTCAATAGACCACAGTAGTACGAATAAAGACGCAAGACGTAGTTAAGAACAATAGATTAGTTTTTATGAATAAATGGTATGTTAACATTAATTAATGTTATTAAACTTAAACAATAACCTATAAACTTCGTTCTCCGAGCCAACCTAACGTGTTCGAGGTACATGAACGATGGTGCCACACTCTGTACCTAGATCATCGCTTATATTTATTATATTATATTATAGATATATCGCTTGTAATAGATTATTAAATGTCTGGCTAGTTATTATTTTTCTAACAACAACCGCAAAAGGGTTGGAAAATAGTAAAAAAAAAAAAGTCCTCCGTTTTCATCTTGCCGGTACGCATCGATGGCGTCTTTCGTGTTACGGATGTTCGTGAGGGACGGTGATCATTTAATATCAGGTGGCTTATCAGTTCCCTTTACCGTTTCTAAGTGTAAGTAATGTGTACATTATTCTGTATGGATTATTATTATGATGATATACCAAGAGTATATATACTAATTTAATGATACAGAGTAGTTTCTGACAACAATAGCTTAGATCTACGCCGCAATTACTCTAGCATGTGACTATTACAAGTGACCAGTGTAGAATGTGCTCAACAGAAGCGAGTTATGCCTTTTATACTGGACAGAGTAGGGATTCCATTATTGTTACGCAGTTGTAGGTAGTTCTTAAACAATAATTATTGACAATTAAATTAATTTTAACTTTAAAATAAATCATCGTAAAATTAGTACTCTGATGACCTTGCGATTACATATATAACCTATGTTGGAAATACACCATTAACACCATAAAGAGATTTTAAAAATAATGTGGATATTTAAATAGGAGAGAAACATTTTATTAATGGAAAACTAAATTAACATTTGCTTTGCAGTAGGTTTTTTAAATTGATTTTTCATCTAAAATCGCCATTTATTAAATATTCTCCCTAACGCCTGTTAAAACTATATTAAGGTAAAGTTTCGTCACGTCCTTCATGACTCATCCCTAAAATTTAAATTCCCGTTTACCATGAAGAGTTCCGAAAATTTACGAATGCTGGTAACAACACTAAACATGAAACGTTTTCATTTCGAAACTGAGTTTAAAAGTAGGATTCGGCAAGTGCACTCGTAGCCCCAAGACGACGATGTTTGGAACTGGGAAAAACTTTGAAAACACATATAAAATAATCCGCAAAAGCTTCGAAGTGCATAAGTTTGCCTCGTTTAGCCAAGTAACTGGTTGCCAACATCATCTGTAAGTCTGAAAAGTGTCTGCATACCTTTTAATAAGTATCATGTAGATACTCAAGATAATTCGGCAAAGTGTAAAATGCTTCGATGTTTATAACCAAGCTATTTTTATTCTGACGATTGTAGATATGTTTTGTTTTAAGGTATTATTACTTATAATCTAATAAAATTATCCCCTTTCTGACCTGAAATCCATTAAAAAAAATATTAAATCAATATATCCGACTACTTGTCTTTATTGACTGACACATAACATTCATTTAGGTTTTTAAGACATCTATTAAGAATTTACTATATAACCTAAGTTAGATCACATTCCTTATAATACACTATGGGTTGAAAAATTGTACAGAAATCTTTAATTAATTTAGTAAAATTAATGGAACATCGTTTTTATTCCTTATTTCATGGACACAAATCAATTACCAGAAGTAAAAGTGTCCCAAATTATCACTCAAAATATAATTTAGAATTATACAAAGTATAATTTAAATATATTCATTGGTTTCTACGTGATATGTGCAGAAAGAGAGAGAGCAAAAGAAAAACTGGCAAAAATCCAGTTACGAAAAAAATAGTTATTAACTAATTTGTTATACAACAATAGTTGTAACATTTAGAGTTTTATTATTAATATATTTATTCGATTTATAGAGACCATCGCAGTAGCGCTGCTGCCATCTTATTCCAGTGGAGTCCATCTTCAGTCTGAGAAAACTAATGCATTAGGACAAATTTCGATGTCTAGTATTTACACCTTCTTTTGTTTGATCCAAAAAAAATTGCCTGCTCCATTTCATTAATCTAATTCTCTTATGGACACTATACAAAAAGGATACAAAATATCTGAGACTTTTTGCAAAGAAATCCCAAGCTTGGTTTATTCTACATCAAACGTAAGTAAACCAGGCCGCCATAACATTACCAAAGTGGTTCAAGAGTAAGATGCACGTAAAAAGTAAGTACAAAATACTATCCACGCATCATTCTCCCGTTCCATTAGCTACAAGCCTTTGCTGTTTGGACGACGGCCGATATGAACGAGGGCTAATGATGAAAGCTCAGCTATATAAACGAATTAGAGTATTAACCGAATAGGCTGTACATTAGTGTATTTCAAGAAGAAAACAAATGTTTATTTCGCATCCCAAATTAATAATTAAGTTTAGGCAATGCTATTAAAACTGTGGCTTTGTAGTCTAAACGTAGCGTCCGTCAGCATTTTCTATGTATGTTAGCAGACAAATCACAAATGGTTTTACCACACAGCTATTCATTATCTAATGGGTTAGTTATGATTGTGAAGCATTAAGTTAAAAACGCAATGATAGCTCAATAGTTTGAACTTCGGTTCCCATACGGATGACGTGAGATCGAATCCTGCACACAGCTTTTTTTTTAATATTTACAAAGCGTATTGCAAATTAATTGTCATTAGCTTAGGTGAAGAAATACATCGTTTCAAAATAAGCATAATGTTCTCAGTTGTATGTCAAATCTGTCAATCCGAGGGTGGCCAGCATTATAGACTACAGCCTAAACCCCTCTCACCAAGAGAGCCCAGCAGTGGGACAATGTGAGTTGTATTGACGTGCGCTTCTAGATTTCCCACGATTGTATTGGTATCAGCAATTACTTTTTCGTAATACATTAAGATATTAATCATTTCGGCGTGTAATAAAGTTAATAACAGCGACATCTATTCTATTGTTATTTGAAAGCGTTTTATGGATAGAGCAAATAACGATACAGTGTGAATGTGACCTTAATCAGTTAAATAATGTAGTTAACGTTGAATAAAGAATAGACATTGTCGGGCATTTAAGTATTGTTTTGACGATATAATTAGTAAAATTTGAGATGTCAACACTGAATCAGCACGCAGATATTAACGACATATAAAAGATTTTTTTTAAAGTTATGGGGTTTGAATATTGAATACAAAATATGTCGGTGTGATTTTTGCTGTTTTTTGTTTATTTTCATGTCTCTAATCGTGACAATATTGTATTAACAAGCAAATTAAATTTTAGAGCTTATTCAAATATTTTTTTCGTGAGAAGAAATAAAGGTTTTCGTCTTATTTGAACAAATCTAATCATTAAACATAAATCTGAACATGTTTAGGTAATGCGATGCACCTAATAAAGTTCCCAATAAATAAAGTTAAGATCATATACCCCTCAATTCGCCTATTCATTATTTTTAACCGCTCACCTTCACTATAGAACTCTACCTACAGGTATGTAATATTTTATACTAAAAAATTGTTTTATTAAGTGCATCGTCCACATGATACTTATTAGATTTTGAGCGAATTTACACTTGTCCGAGGCAATTGCAAAAACGTTTCGTATTAATACACTCCCGTAACTTGTAAGTACATTTATAACACGCCTTAAAACTTCTTAAGATGTCTCGAGTATCGAGTTCCCTAATCCTATAAAACCTTTATTCGGCGTTGTTTTGGAAAATTCTTAAGGTCTATTTAATGATTGTCAAGCTTGTGTAATACGACAGTCAAGTTATAGTAATATAGATGGCATACGAGTTTTGTGCCTTCGTACAGGATTTATCGAATAACCATTGAATAATGTCAAGACAATGAATCTTTTTTCATTCAAAATTCATCAGTCAAATGGTTAGAGCAAAGTGGCTATTTTTCCTTGTTTCTGTTTCTGTATTAAGTACTCTTAAATAATAAACAAAATAATAATATAAGAATAAAAAATATTAAACAAGCCAATTATTTGCATTTTCCCATTAAGCCCTTACACTTCATATTAATAATATATTTAATTTATGACTGTTAAAGCGTTGGGTGATTTTCCTTAAATTCTAACGGTTACGTTAAGAATTTTGAGTCACAAATTTTCATTGATTTATTAAGGAAAATCGTTTATTACAATGAATACATTACAGTTATTCAATACAAATATACATAATAAATAGTCAGAAACTCGACCACATTGTGAGCGCAAATTCAGAAAACCCAGAGAAACAATGGCATCAGCATTAACCAAATATTTTATACACCACCAAAGCCAACACAGCTCAGAAGCACGACACCTGTGCCATTGTAGAAAGAAAGGGGGAAGCTTAATCGATATAGAATATTCAAATTGAAGAATTCGAAGAATGTGTAGACGAGGTAAAATTTTTACGCTGAATGGGGGTAATAGAACATGGTGCAAACCAGCGGAAAACTGTAGATTTTTGCCAAATAATTAAACTGATTACCAAAAATTCCAAAGAACCCTTTTGAGCTTTATTAAAACGGCAATCTGATTAACAAAGCTGCAGATAGATAGAATGAGTACAGTGTCGAACTTTATCACCATCCGGTCGTATAATTCAGCCCGAGTAGACACACCTCTTGAGGTGGAAGGTAGGAAGTTGACAACGTCATCACAAAGTTGAATGAAAAGAAATTACATTATAGCGAAGACGCTGAAAAATCTTAATGAAACAGCTATATCAACTCTACAATCGATCTACAACACCGCATGATAATCAACGAATATCTCTTTCTCCAGTGATTTAGTCTGTGCGTTATCAATTAATCAGTCAGATCATTTAGAAGGGATTTATCCAATCGAATTTTTCTATTAAAAAGAACTGTTGGTCAAGTCGTTCTCAAATGACGATCTTTCGTAAATGCAGCAATTGGTTTTATTTATATAGATTGAAAAAGTACTAGTTTCATAAAATAAAATTCTATTCCGTCAAATTCGCTGGAGTTTCATGATATTTTATGATGCTTACAGAGTTATTCACAATTTTATATCGCTCATATAATGAAAATTCTATTTGGCTGAGCTAGTCAAGTTTAAAACGTTTGGGTCACGTATTCTGTAAAATCGTATTTGTCCCACAAACACTTTCCCAATAAACTGTAAGCTTATCGAAGCTGATGTATCGATATCGTTTTATTTATTTGTGGTTTTATTCAAGGAAAGTTATTATATAACACGACGTAGGTTAGGTCTCTACCTTCTCTGCCTTCTATGCCTCTGCATAACTTATAGCTTGCTAATTAATTATGGGTGTATTTGGATCATAAAAAATAATTAATATCCCTGTAGCGCAATAGTGTACATGAAATGAGTAGGTAAAAAAACATAAATGTGTTGGTTTATGATGTCCAACAGCAATTTTGCGGTACACGGGACAAAGCGAACAAACCTGTCATTGGAACATTATTTATATGGTAATAAATCGATTTTCTATTCGATTCTATTCAATGATCGTAGAAACACAAAAGACAGCAATCCATGCTGACGGATGAATTTCCCTTACAACCCAAACAATGTTTTTGAAACAATAACATAAACACCATTAGCCAACTTCCGTATGCCTAATATATTCGTATTTGTATACATTATATCAAACATGAATTTCAAATAGGTGCTAAAACTTTTTGCGCCGCGTCGAGACTGCGGCATCAAATCTGCGCATGTAGCAATGAGTTTTGCGAACTTTGTAGGTTTTAACATATTTGAAACAACTTTATGCGCTCCAAACAGTACTAGGAAATATCAAACATTCTCCCTATTTCTCGTAGGTATAATTACTAATGTAAGCGATAAATCTCAAGTAGAATTGATCAAAATATCTAACAAGATACGTGACGATGGTCGATGGTCTAAAGCCATGATCGAGCGGTAGACATAGTCAAACCAAAGAAGTCATGGGCGTTGGGTCGATGATATCGTCAAAGTTGCTGGACTTGGACGCGAAAAGCACAAGATCACGCTGACAAAAATTAACGAATTATTCTTCAGTACTGAACATCTTCGTGTTACGCAGTTGTTTCATAATATTAGTTAATGCTCAAGCATTAGTAGCATGTAGTCAACTACAGTCTCACCTCATGGTGAGTGGTGATGAAGTCTAAGATGTTGAACGCATTACTTTATAGAAGCCTATTCACTCTCCTCTCGAAAACTCCTACATCGTACTATCGTACTAAATAGTAATAATTCTAGTTATTATGACTGGCTCTCAGACACTGCAATCGAAATACGTAAAACGTATGATAATAGGATTTTTTTTCCAAATTTAAGTTAGGAAATAACAACACGACACAAAACAATAAAATACAAGAATAACACAAGATCTCAACGCAAAATAAAACAAAATATACATTCCTACGCTTATAACTACACTCACCTTGAGGTTGTGTCGAAGAAATCGCTTTTGCCGCTCATTGTATTATTATGTTGATCAAATTGTTTCGAAGGCATGTCCGTGCTGCGGTGTATAATAAAGTGTGTGTAATAACTTTAATAACCATACGAAAATGAAATATGAACCAACAAATTCATATTGTTACGTCCACATAATGCAGAATTTGTTAGAACATAACATTAATCACTAAATTGTGCCGCTTCATTTCTATACCCTCGGCAAACTATACATTAATCTCCTAACACAGAGAGCCACAGAATACACACTGGAAGAAAGAATCCGATCCGAATCCTTAATTACCGGAAGGTTCTCAAATAAGACTATAAAACCATCCCATTACCGTAGTGAATACGTGACGTGGCTAGCAGAAGAAATTAAGACATATGGGAGATTTTGCGTTTGCATTACAAATACAACTGTTTTCTACTAATCTCTTGTCATACAAAAATTACAACTTTAGTATCTATGTGTAAAAGTAAATAATAATGAACGATCATACATATATACTCTCAGTAGGATTCCCTGTATTCGGTTGGAACGAATACACAAATAAAAACTTAAGGTTTTATTTACCTATATTATTACCAACATGTATGTCATATAGCTCGAAGGACCAAAAACCGATGGAAAATAAGCAAAAATAATAAAAATATAGCAATATCGGGTATTTTGTTGTAAGTAAACATCGTAGGCCACAATGCTGGCCAACTTGGCACAGTGGAGGATATCACACTCTGAAACAATGTAGAGAACCCTCAACCTCATACATGTCAGAATTTATTCATGAAGGACTGTCACCTGGTGCTGAATCTTAATACATTTTTTGGATATGCAGGTTGCGCTCCCAGACATTTGACCAACTTTCATAAAACTGGCTATGACTGCTTTTGGATACAACCTAAAATTGCAAGCATTTAGTAAATTAGTAACAGTAATTAACTGATGTCTTAAAACTTGAACTGTTGGTTAAAAATGCCTAGAGATTTTTATATCAAGTTTGGTGTTTTTTTTTTAATAATGAATATTCAATACACTGTTTGTAAGTTATACAAGGATCCTGAAAACCCAATTGTGCAGCTTCTGAACCTGCAATGTTGAATCGATTTTCCCTCAATGTTAACCTTCAACCCTGTTCAACCTTCAAACTGTTACTTGCACTTAAAATCGTGCAAAGTCGCAGGATTAAACAAGTACAGTATACTGTGTTTTATGCCAACTAATTAAGAGTAATTGCTGAGCTCCTTCAGTAAGAATACGCCCGCCGACCGAAGAATACAACTCATGACGCGGGACGCATACCAATGTTCTTTCGTGTTGTTTATCTGTAATTAGTGCTGATTCAATCGATTGTTCTTTTCTATGATTAATCAAATCAATTATACGTTATGTTCTGTTTAAGACTAAATTAATATGTTAGGTACATTCTAAGTTAGGTTTTGCAATACTTTCGATTAATTATTATGGTACTAAATAGTTGTTCGTCATAACAATACATTTAACCTTAACTATAAAATTACTACTACATTAACATTTATTTATCAGTACAAATAATTCCGTGTCGGTTACCGGAATTATATACTACATAGTATAGAACAATACCTACGTCTATGTCTATACAAAAACAAAAACTACTGTATAGATGCACATACATTTTGTAAATATGAAGACTATGATAGTTATAGACCTATTTGAGATTCATCACAGATAATTGTATGTCCGACAAACCTAGTAGATGATCGCTAATGATAAACCTACGTTTATATATATTGTATATATATTATATGTTTATATATCATTATCATCGTATCGTATATACATATGATTGCGCAACACGTAAATTGTTTCCCATTTCAATTGCGAACCCCAGAATATAATTATAAACGACTCAATGTTCACTTCGGTTGCCACTGACCGCGTGTAACGAAGCGCAGACGTGATCAGAATCATTATTCTATATCTTATTTATTTAGGCCCATTACACACGATCAGTCGCGCCAACAATAAAACAGTAATCCATTACAGACTTATTATTGGACACATTAGAATAGCATCTATCTTATGCTTCTTACGTACTGTTACGCGGCAATCCCTGAAGATCTTTTTAAAAAAAAAGACACTAACTTTCACACACTAGATTTAATTATTTTCCACAAAACTTTTCACTATTTCTCACTTTTCTTTCGTTAT